>VZTL01074294.1:0-45626 GCA_013400535.1 Scopus umbretta
AAGTACAGAACTTTGATAGTCCTAATCGTACTGTTGTTACATAGAAAGTAGTACAGTCTGGCAGGTGAAATGTTAGGGTAATTTAATAGTAAGAACTCTTCATGTTGTATCTGCTTTGTTGAACAGCACATACATGCACTGTTCTCATACCGTTCCATTACATTGTCCATCCATTCAGCAAATGTCTTTTTTTGCATTTCATGAATGTTGTAAGGAAGGACAGACTTCCTATCATGAATTTGAAATAGTTTAAATCATGCTTTCAAAAATTATAGCTCTTAATTTGCATCAAGCTTAATTTAATGTTTCCAGAGGAGTTTGTTTTAAAACAGTAGTGAACATGAAAAAAAAGTCCCTATTAAAGCTATTCAATTTAATTTCCATTTTTTTAGTTGTTCATGAGTCAGAACAACTGTTTGTGGGTAGCCTGATAGTGGGTTGGAGAACCCTTGTTACAAATATTCATGGTTTTCAAAAACAGTTGCATCCTCACACAAGCAATTGCATGTCTTAAGTCCCTGGGGCTCAATAGCAGGGCATCTTCCAGATCTGCCGATGACATTTCGAAATGGCACTTGAAAACATGAGTCGTTATATATAATTTTGGTAGCCTCCTACCAAGGAAAGAGAGAAAGGGGAAACATTGCTTATCAGTAATAAACTTTATAGCGATAAAGCACGTGAAAGTGGCAGTGCTTTCATTGTCCATTTTGTACTGAAACTTTTATAACAAGATGCTGTTCTTTGTGACTTCTTTGTTGAATCTTCTGTAATTAGATATTTACTGTTTTTAGGAGCTAAGATTTTAAGCTCTACCTTATCAAAAACCAAAATACAAGAGTGGTGGGTTCTCATTAATCCTTCTCCTCTACTGTCATACCTATCCATTTCCCCTTTCCTCCTTTCTCACTTTAGCTGTAATCCTCCACCAGGGACGTTTACTGGGGCTGAGGGGTAAGTGCAGATCCTGAACAAAAATCTATTTTCAGGCTTCTAATAGCCACTTCAAGGCTGTTTCCCACTCCTTATAGATTTACCCTTTGTATGTTCCTAAATGTTTTTCCACTTGCAGTTACTGCATTGCAGCAGTTTTATGTTTGCTAAATGGCCACCAATCTGCTCAGCAGTTTAGTATATCATCCTGTGTTGCAGCTGAACTTTCATACAGACTTTGTTTTTTCTTCCAGCCAATGTGATACCATATCTTATAACTTTGTCATTAATCCACATCATTTACTGTCTTGTTACAAATCACTGTTTCTTTCACTCCTTTGGTAGTCTGTGGAATGGAGATGGCTTGTATGTCTAGCATGAGTACTTCTCTGTTTTAATGGATTTTAAAACTTCTCAGTAAAATCTAGATGTAGACTTACAATAGGGTAGCTCCTTCATGCCCACAGGTGGCTATTTTTAGCGAATTTTTGCTGGCAAGGGGATACCCTATGATTAGTTGGAATGAAACTGTCTTTAATTGTATGTTTAAGTACATTGAATGTGCTCATATGGAAACACATTAGAGGTACTTATTTTCTATGAAAGATACAGTCCTTTCACAAATTATTTTTTCCAAAAGTAGGATATTAAAATCTGGTGTTTATGCTAGACTAATAAGAATCCTGCTCCATTTTCTGATGTACTTAAAATAACGAAGCATGCAATCTTTTTTCTTTCCAGCTCTGTCTTGAATTGGCATTGCTGCCCTCCTGTTTCATTTTTATCTAAGTTGGCTGTAGCTTTTAGATGGTACCATAAGGTTTCTTAACAAATAATCAGTTCTGTAACTTTTATTTTCAAGTAGAAAACAATTCTCTTCTTTTACAGCTAATAAAGCAGCAGCAGGCTCTGGAAACCGTCCGGGGAGTGTAATACGTGTATATGGCGATGAAAACAGCGACAAAGTGACTCCAGGAACATTCATACCATATTGTTCAATGGCACACGCACAGCTTTGCTTCCATGGGCACCGTGACGCTGTTAAATTCTTTGTCGCAGTACCAGGTGAGGTTTTATTACCATTCTGCAAATGAAGTTTCTTTTTTTGCCCTCATTTGTTTAGTTAAACGTAGTGTTTAGGTAAAGATAGCAAGTGTATGAAATCATACGTTCAGAAAAAATTTATTACGTTTTATTTACAAGGCTTATCTGATTCTTAAGTGCAGTATTGTTCAATGGGAGGAAAAGGGTTTGGTCACAAAGAAAGAAGTGCTTTGCTTCTGTCTGGGACAAAGGTACCATGGTGAGTGAGTGCTCGCCTATTAAGAAAGCAGTCAACTGCTAATTGATGTAAGGTTCAATTTAAGAGTCTGACATCCTGCAGGAAGGATGAGCTACTAAAGGAGAAGCCCCCAAAGGAAAGAATCTTGGCTGAAAAAGCTAAGAGTTTCCTAGAAGCTCCAGTGCTGGTTGAATACCCTCTCAGTGTTTGCATGCCCCTCGTGTGCTAGAAGTAAATGACAGAAGTTTGCTTAATGGTCTGACATGCACTGAATCATTTCAGTTGTGTGTCTGAAAGTCTTTAAGTCTGTTTCAATGTCATTCTCTAGATCTGCATGCCTGTGCTGTGAAATCTGTCAAGAGGCATTTAATTCTCTGATTTCCATTGAACTGACCTGAACAGATCCTTCATCTCTTTAGAGAGATGAAATCGGAGCAAACCTAGCTTTCTGTCCCTCACTGAAGAGATACTAGAATCCAAAGTTAAGTGTATCATTAGGCATTAAATATGTCATGCAATGACCAAAACCAGGTGGTATTATTCTGCAAAATGTGGCATAACTATGTGTTCTGTTTTTAATCCAGGTCAGGTTGTTTGCCCACAGAGTAGTGGTGGAACAGAGCTAACGGCTGATAAACCGGCCCAAGAGTCCTTCAACCAGAGTCCCTTAAAATCGATGTTGGTGATAAGTGGTGGAGAAGGGTATATTGACTTCAGAATGGGTAAGAAAACTGAGCTTAAAATCAGTTTTAACATCTCCATACTGAAAGGTCAGTCAGTATATTAACCATATAATAACTTCCATCACGATTGCAGAGTTCATTTGTGTGGTCAGTCGGTATATAGTCTTTACTAAGTAAGTGCAAGGATAGAAGTATCTTTATTCTCCCAGATGCACGCACACCTTCAGCTTCTCCTCCTCCCAATAAACCATGACCTCTGAGATGACTGTGTAAAAAGGCTTATTTGAAACTCTGCTTTGGAGTCATGTACCACCTTACCATTTATGCTTTCAGTCTTACTTCAGCGGGATAGACTTTTATCTCAGACTACTGGAAAACACGTCCTTAGCTACTTAAATATGCAGACTGACTATAAAAAAAGTCATGTATTACTGTAGTAATACATGATTGTAGTTCACTGTTCTCTTTGCATGCCCTTCTTATTTTGATCACTGCTTTTCTTGGAGAGCATTTTCGCATGATCTAGCCCATAAAAGATTTCTTGTGTAAACACTTCTTTTTAATTGAAGCTTTTGGGGAAATACAACAAAATGAGAGTGCTTGTGGTTTTATGCTTAGAATCTACAGCTGAAGACCTTGACAAAAAGTGCATTAAAAATGTCACAACTCCTAGACCAGGTTTTGACGTTTTGCCTATATCTGTCTATAGTGTTTTAAAAAACAAACAAACAAAAAAAAACCACCACAAAGGAAAACTCACGAAGGCCAGCCCAAATTCTGTCATCCCACTAGTCAATGAAAAACAAGTTCCTGCTGGTAACCTCAGTGGAGTTATGTGGGAGGCAGGACTTGAGGCAATTCTGTGCCACACTGTAGTGAGTATTTAAAAACTCTGTGGTTATTCCAGGCAAGCTGGTATTATAGCCACCTACCAAATGTGCGTTTTGCTGTCCTTGTGGCATGATGCAAAGCCATGAACTTAAGCGTCGGTACTGTAGCTGCATTAGCTCAGCTGTTACCACAGTAGTGCGGCAAACTGGCTCAAGAGCAAGTTCAGGCTATTCTGTGTTTAGATTCTTCAGACTTCTAAAGTAGTCTAACCAGAAAACCAGCTAAACTGTGTCTTGAAACCTTCCTAAAGCTTTAGGTCAGCTCCCATTTCATCTGATTAAACTGATGTTCTTCTGTACCACAAGACTGCCTCTGTATTGAGGCTTATTACTGTCTACGTGCAGTTCTGTTTAGTGGTTAGTCTGTCACCTTTGATCCAAGTCAGCTCATGTCATCAAGAGTTTAGACGCAGTTACAAAACTGCTCTTCTCTTTTGAAGAGTAATAATGGAGAATAGGCTTAAGGCTGTCTTGTACCAGTGCGTGCAGAGCTGTGACAAGCTAGGATAACTACAACAAGAGGAAAAAAGGGGAAAGGTTCATCATAGACAAGAATGTTGCATTGTCTTACTTGTGCTTAATAACTGCTCTTATTTCCAGAGCACTTTATATGGTTTATGTGTTATGCTAGCACACTTTTTCGTAGCATAACCATCTCCATTTCTGCCTGGGATTATTGCAAGTTTGCAAATTAGGTGGTTGTTTCTCTGGCTCAGAGAGTTAATAAGTAGTATTAGAAGTGTGTAGCATATGGATACTTACAAAACTACAGTAAATCTTGAGGGCTAGAACTGAAGAATATGACCATCAGAATACTAGGCTCTGAAATAATTATGCAACGGACTTTGGGTTCATAACATATACATTCACAATCTTGAATATGCTTTTATATGAGCATATGGCAACTACTGTCTTCTATAGTGCTTTTTCTTGATGTCACTTCTCTTGCTGCATTTGGTGTGAATACTGTTTTTTTTAATTGTCCGTCTGAATCAAAGCTGCTGTTTTCTGTTTTTCAGGTGATGAAGGTGGAGAATCTGAACTCCTTGGAGAAGCTCTACAACTTGAACCTTCTGTAGCCAAAGCTGAGAGGAGTCATTTGATAGTGTGGCAAGTAATGTGTGGCAGTGAGTGAGCCTGTAGGATGGAGCTGGAGACCTTAAAGACAAAGGAGGAGAGGAAAAAAACAAACAAACAAACAAACAAAAAACAAAAAAAAAGCAAAAATAAAAAAAGCTTCTGCATGTTTTTTTTTTAATTTTGTGAAAGTTGTTTCACTACATGATGTTGAAGCATTTCTTTGCTGTTAACTTTATATTGCAAATCTGTCATACCTTTAACTATACAGGAATTAGCTTGTGCTGTTCTACTGCACCCGTGTTACATGGAACAGTATAATGAAATCAGATCTTTCTCAAAACTGGTGTGCACACCATAGTAAGCAACTGAGACATTAGTTTTACTGTACCACAGCAATCTAATGTAGTTCACTTCTCTGGTAGTCTCACTTGAGTTCAGCTTTATTACAACTGAGCTTCATTTCACTGTATAATGCATTGAGTAAAACAGCAAAGTTATTCCCAGAGTATTAAAAAAATTGACAAATTATAACACGGATTATTAAGACTCATCCAAATATTCAGTGAGGGCTAACGCAAATTGTAAATTTCAGCCTTTGTTTTCAAACCTGGAAAATCTTGCTTACGTAGTGTATACGGGTTTAATTTGTTATGTTCGTCAGAATTTTGGGGGGTGGGAAGAGGGGATTGTATAGGATTTAAGAGGACTATTTAAATAAAATTACATGTTTTCACTATTGAACCTTAAAGTTTGAAAACTGCTGCCCTCAGTAATGAGCAATTTTGAGCATAGTTTTTTCCCATTTCCCTGACATGGAACAACTCTGTTTCCAAAGGGTGTTCTTAGGATGATTTAAATTTTGAAAAAAATACTGTAAAGTTCTTGAACAGGGGATATGTTTTGTTCTTTTCGTGTCTTAACTCCTTATGTCCTAAGCACTAGAATGATCTTCTCTGCCTAGCTGGTCAAACTCGTGAGGCACTACATACGTGTGAAGGTTAGAGACCTCGATTAGAGCATGAGAAAAGACTTGAGAGTGTACAGGAAAAATGCATTCTGCCCAAGTGAGATTGTAAAGGAACTTTAGTGCCAGATAATCAGGTACAAAATGTTTTGTAGGGTTTTTTTTGTAGTTGCGTACCCCAATTTAGTAAAAAAAAAAAGTTTAGCAACAATGTTAGCAGGTAACACTAAGATTGAGTAAATTGATGAAAGTCAGGAGACTCTAATATTAGGCTGACATTCTGTCTACTCACCATCTATTTTTTTAACCATAAGTGTGAGTTGAAGATTGTCTTCCTTTTACATTGAATTTCCTACATTAGCATCAGACCTAAGTTAAACACATCATGATTTCTGTACTTCAGAATATTTTAAAACCTGGATTTGTTCTTTCATTTAGTCTCTGGAAAGTAAAAGTTTTGAGGGGTTTTAATAAACATCCAGCACTTACCCCCAGAAGGCTGGGACTGTTCTGTTCGGATTAGCAGAGAAATTTAGTAACTTGATTATGTGAGAGAACTGAACAGTTTCAGAGGAGTAAATATAGAAACACTTTTTTAAAACTGCCTAAACATTTTTATGCAATAGGAGCAGTTCTGGTCTATCAGGCAAACATGTGTTTATATATTTTCTTAATTTTTTAAATGAACACATTTAGCTGAGGTCTATTGTGTAAATATATATTTAGGCAGCTTTTTCAAATGCATATCATAGCTGATAAACCAGAAAAACTCCATTCAGGTCTATTGGTTAGATTTGTATGTATAAATACTTTTTAAGCGACATATTTTGTACACAGCTGTTCCTCTCGTAAATATGTATTTAGGACATGAACTATGTAGTAAAAATCCTTATTAAAGATGTCTAATATCTTCGTAGTATTTTTCTCTTCAGAATGCCAAAAGTGATGAGAGCATGTTGTTCATAATTTGCTTTCCAAATTCATCCTTAACGTCACTCTTAAAGTACTTTGGCTTAAACTTTAAGTCTGGGAGCTGTTTAAAAATTATACAAATACAGAAACTAAACTGACTAAACACTCCTAGAAAGACCTATTTAAAAACTTACGTAGACATGTATGCCGAACCTGAAGCACATCTGAATTAACTTACGAAATTGGATGTCTAAGAAAAATGCTGTCTAAACTTTTACTGTTGTGCAGAATCTTCACTGTGAGTGGTGCAGTTTCACTGCTTCTCCTGCCATTTTCTTACATTTTGTTTTTTCTCTTTGGAAAACGCAGTCTCCAAAGCTTTTACTCGCTGCTTGATTGTCACGTTCTCAGAAAAAAAGCGCACAATTCTGTTCCTTCGTTCTCGTATCGCATTTTATTTGTAATTAGTGATGAGCTGTTTTCTCTGAACGGCTTTACTGCTATCAAATAGAGCAGTTCAATCTGGCAAGTGTGTACCTGGTCTTTTGCCAAATGTATCTGGTCCACCGTGCCATTTTAGTCACCTCAGTGGGCCAACTCTTGCAAATTTTTCAGAGAATGATTGTTTCTGTCCAAGAGGGGAAGGGTTTTAAAGAAGACAATGGGTTAACTATGTACCACTGTGGGTGTAGCTACGAGGCATGTGCACTTCTCTGTATTTCTCATTTTAAAACTTTATCCCCTGTCCTAAGGTACAGTAGATTAAACGGGTCCCTATTGTCATCGTGGTGCGCTGGGATTTATAAACACTACTTAAGGTCGCTTTGAATGGCGAATCAAGCATGTAAAGCCCCAGGCACTGAGGTGACAATACACTCCTACAATTCTGTCTCAAGAATGTGTTTAGGCATACACTCATGTGATTAAAGCATCATATAAATAGGAGCTAATCTCTGGATAGCTACAGCTTGTTAATAGTTTGGAAACATTTCGAGCACAAAATATGCAGCACATTACTTGCCTGGGTAAGGGTGTTTGCATGGTGAAGGTGAAATGCGTTGTATAAGCTGCTGCATTGTCCATTTCTTGTAAAGGTCTTCCTGCGTTGGATCAGATAGAGCTGGCAGAGCGTAGACACTTTATCATAGGCTGCCTTAGTAACAAACAAATGTTAAATCTCTTTTATTATACTAACTGTTCTAAAGAACGTGTGTCTTTTAAAATGCTGTGTAACTGAATATTTATTTCCATGTGAGTATTATAAAAGTTACCAAAGGATTAAACCTGACTTAGCACTCTTGTAAGTGGCCCTGTTGAGACAGGGTCTTGTGAAGGCCCTGCTCTAAAACAAGACACGGTAAACTCAAATACAGTTCTTTAGGGAAATTAAATGTTTTTTCTAACAGGGTTATGCCATATTGTAACAACCTATGTTGCACCTCAAAGCATTTTTCTATACACTAAATGTCTCTCCCGCCCTCTAACAAGATTAAGTTTCCTTTATTAATTTTGTTGATGCACATTTCTCAATCTTTTAAACATATATTTTAAACATTTTATGGTCTGTAATTTTTGAAAGTTTTGTCTGTTGGACACTTTACGCTGAATTTTACTTGCCTCTGTAATCCGAGATGGATACTACAGCGTTAAACTTGCTGTCTGTTAAAACTTGAGGCTTCTTTTCTGTGAGCAGAAAAGCTCATATAGCAGTGTAGTTATTTCAGTATTTATTTCTATTATTGAATCCATGGGGTTCAGAATGTAACTTTGTACATGAAATATATATAAATATGTATATGAAACATGCATTGGATTGGTGTGTTCTTTGTAGTCAAGTGTTAAGTTCATGTGAAGTTCAAAGGGTTTTGATGCTCCCAGAAGGCATAATACCTGGGTATTTTATGCGAGCAGGCAAATATTGCCATCATAAATACAGGTAGTAATATATGTGAGTCAGCCCACAACTAGTGTGTAATCCTGCTATCTCATACTGGGCCTAAGCAAAAACTCTGAAGAAAAACTTTGTTCACTGTCTGGCTCCCAGATGATGTCTTTGCCTCTTACATGGCCCACGAACCCGCTGATTCGTAGGGTAAGAATCTAGAGGGGATCTGCTTAAATGAAGCTCAGATGAAATAGGTGCTGGCACCGGAATTTAATTTTCAGATTTTCTTAGCACCTTACCAAAGATTCGTCTAAGCTGAAACGCATGTTGGTTACATACTGCGCAGCAAAGGAAATAGTGTAGTTATAAGGCAGAAGAATGAGGACTTGGTGACGAGATTAATTTCTACTGCAGAAACAGAACACTGCTAGAGCCAGGTTTTAATTTTTTCCTGGCTCATTTGCCACTTTCTACCACGCTTGTCCCAGCTGGTTATCTTGATTAGTATGTACGAGTGGCTGTGCCACTGAAAATATTTGGTTAACCGTGTTGGAACGGATTGGGGTGGCCCCCTCCTCGTGCAGTGAAAACGTTCTGTCCCGTGGTGTGCGAGGGGCACGATGCCGTCTAGTCCCTTGTCTTGCCTGTGCGATGTGCAAGCACGTGTTACTCTTGCTCCTCTCCAGCAGTAGTGAAGGGCCTACATAAAAGGGTTGCTTTTGAATACCTGTAGGATGTAAATATTTCGTATCTGCACGTGCAACCACAGGAATCATTCCTGGTTCAGAAAGCACAGTGTCCTGTTCCCGGTGGTGTACCAACTTGAAATTTTACCATCTTGGTGCTTAAAAAAAAAAACAACCCACAAACAAACCAAAAACCTTTATGCTCATCTCCTGGAGTCTTCTCACAAGATTATTCCTCTCTAGAACAGATGTACTGACAAATTTCCCTCTCCTCGATAGTGTTTATTCTCGGGGTGTGTGTCCATTCACACGTGTCACATCAGTGCACTGTGCTAAGACAGTGTGTGTATGTGTTAAATAGGAAGAAGCATCATAAATCTTGCCCTGACGGCACCTCAGGTCTGTGTGTAAGTAATTTAATTTTTCAGCTCCTGTATTGAGAGAAGTGTTAATAGAATTGTGAACTAGGTTAAGGTGTTACAAATGATATTAGGAGTCTGAAGTTTCAAGCCATTATGAAATATCCAGGCCCTTCGGCAATGAAGATGGCATTAATAGGAAAAGCACTCACAGTTTCCATCGCAGATTATTAAAAAGTTACCTCGGCTGTACTGGTCTCCTACAAAAAGAGGTATTCAAATCAGAATATGTAAAATGTTAATACAGGAAGTGAAAATGTTTCTATATGAATGATTTTTATTGGAAAATACTGGTTTGCTGGAAACTAAACCTCAAACTTACTGAGAGATTTTGGGATAATTGCCCTTTTTCTACAATGGAATAGCAAACCAAAATGAGGGATTCTTTTTGCCATCACCCCCCTTTTTTCTCATCCTGTAATCTATTTGAAAGCTGTTTGGGCTGTAAATGTTATTTAAGATTATCATGATCTCTGCACAAGTGCCCCTTAATTCTACTGTAAATGAAGCTTTGAGGGAGCCTTTTGGCCTTGGACCACACTCCAGATTCATGGCTTGGCCTTCAGGACTTACTGCAATTTTGCATGGTTCTAGTTAACTTCCTAAAAAAACTATTTTGAGATGACAAAACCAAGTATGAGAATTGTCTTCTTGCTTTTCAAACCACTCTGTAAAGCGATGGTGGGAATGGAGCTGATGAGAAGTGATGTGGATTGTTGCTTGGTATTATCTGCTTGTGCTTCTAGATAGGATGGAGACCCCCAGGACTGGGCACAGTCTGTGTTATGTTTAAACACAAGATGGTGCTCTTACGATTCAAAGACAACTCAGAGACCTAAAGGGAAAACTCATTATGCTGGAGTATTCTCTTCTCCCTGCATTTCTCTCTGCATCCAGGTTTCAGGCTTCCTTTAACAGCTCTTCAAGGCGAAGCTGTTGTGTCAGTGGTCAAAGAAAGGAAAGGAGAATCTGAGCGTTTGATCATGAAGGGGTTCAGAAGATGGCTCTCCCTTGCCTTCACCTCTCCGCAGTGGTTAAGTCATGTAGTGGTGATTTGTCTGCCTCCAGTACGGCCCAAGCCAAGAGGCTGGGCTGGCGGTAGCAGCTCTGGAGCTGGGACCTCCAGCCCACTGCATCTAATGCTTAGAAAAAAGGAAGGCAAGGGCTTCCCTTCTTTAAAAATGACCATGCTGGGCAGCCCCTGTGCCCCAGCCAGCAGGAAGGAGCCGGGCATGGTAGGCACTGCCTGCAGCGTGCACTGGGGCCAAGCAGCTGCTTTGCAGCATCCCCCTGCCTGCCACCTCTCTACCTTCAAAAAAGTCCTGCTCCAGTTTGCAGGTGGGACGTGAATGACCCCTTAATTCATGCCCTGCCTGGAGAGCAGCAATGTGAAAGCACACAAGCAGCAGGTCTGGCTGCAATGCTGAGGGGGCTGATGCTTCTTGTATCTGGCCATGGACCTTCCTCTTGTCTCCTCCACCCCAGAGGCCAAGGGCTTTTGGACATGCAGGTGGCTTCTGCACTGTGAAAGGGCTTTTGCTGCTGCCACCTCTGCACAAAATGTCACTGTGCTCAGGGGCTTCTGCTTTGTAGGCTGTCTCAGGTCTGGAGCTTAAATGAGGAAAAAAAGGAAACAAAACAAACAAGTTGGAAACCTTCCTAGACTCCACATCTGCTTTTCACTTCCATCTTTCAGCATGCAGGGCTGAGATATGGGGAGCATGTCCGGACCAGCATGGTGGCAGTGGCAGCACTTTGTTATGGTGGTGTTATGCTATCTCATGGCCTGGTTTGCAGATGCAGTTCTCAGGGTCTCCCTTTAAAATAAAATTAGGCTGATGCTTGCTTTGAGTTTAGGTTAAATATTAGGAAAAATGTCTTTACTGAAAGAGCGGTGAGGCATTGGAACAGGCTCCCTAGGGAGGTGGTGGAGTCCCCATCCCTGGAGGTGTTCAGAAAATGTGTGGATGTGGCATTCCAGGACATGGTTTAGTCGGCATGGTGGTGTTGGGTTGACGGTTGGACTAGATGATCTCAGAGGTCTTTTCCAACCTTTATGATTCTATGAAAAAAAGCTGATAGGTGCTGCAATGGGTCAGACCGCATGTCCTGGTGTCCTGTCTGATAGTTGCTGAAAGAAAACACCTGGAGGAAAAAGAAAGAGCGGGGCAGACCCGAAGGTCACCCGACTACCTGCTACACCTTCAGGCTTGAAGTCTCGGCTTCTTCCTTGTGGAAACAGCTGGGCTGATGGAACATGGTGCAGCTGTCTGCATCCCAGCAGGAATAAAAAGCAGGAAAATGGAGAGCTTGTTGGTTTGCAAAGGCAACTGGAATACCTCTGGATACTCCTCTAGATGTGGTAAATACTGAGGATGAGATAAAGCTTTACGTTTCTTGTGCCACTGCACAGGCGCTCCTGGCAGATGCAGTTGCAGGGATGCAGGTGCCAAGCACAGCTCTGTCCCTGCTCACTTGGGGCATTTGGTTTCTGCTCCCTGGGATGGCAGAGACACGTCTGCGGAGATGAGAAGTACATGGATCAGGTGTGAAGAGTTTCATGCTTTCAGGCCAGACCTGGCAGCAGGTCGGGGTGGGTAATTGCACTGGGAAATGGTGTTAAAGGCTGATGGGGGAGGCTGAAGCCACAAGAGAAAAGATACTGAGGACTTTTTTTGGCTCCTAATTGATGTATTCAATGAGAGAACAGCAGGATGTGTGCGTGGGCAGGGAAAATTGAATTCTTGTCAAAATTGCCCAAAAGGTAATGAAAATCCCTGAGATAAAGAGAGGGGTGAATTGTGTGGCATCCACAAAACCATTAGAGTCCGGTTGACTCACTTGCAAATAAACACTGTGTGGGTGCTCGCTAGCGAAAAAAAGCTCTTCTGCTTTTTGCAGATGTGCCTGTATCTCATTCCTCCTGGGAAGGAAGGATGCTGCAGCCAGGGGTCCCTGTGCCCAGCCAGACCGTGGAGGTGCAGGGGGAGCAGGATCAGCCCCCAGCAGCGGCATTGCAAACTCAGAGCACCAGATGCAAGGTACCCATCCTTGCCTTGTTGCAGGGGGCTGTGGTTTTCCACGTGTGGGAAAAGAATTTCAGAAAGGACTTCTCAAGAGGGGGAGGTGGCACCAGGAGCATCCCCAGCAATGTCCGGCTGACAGTACCATCGCTATAAATCACCAGGACAGAGTAAAGACTTCATGCAGTGGGGGTAAGGAAACAGTTTTGCTGCCTTTTGGGTGACGATGTGCTGTCAAACCGACCTGCCATCAGCTCGACACAGCAAGTCAGATGACCGGCTTTTGCAAGCATTTTTAAGAGTTGTTTCTCAGCCAAATCTCTGAACTCTTTAGAGTGCCTGGAAGGTCATTTCACCATAGCAACCCGCATCTGCAATAAAGCCCAAAATGTCAACTTTGGGCCAAAGCCATGGTTGAACTGCCGCAGTGAGCTGTGAACGGAGAGGTGGGTGTAGAGCTCATGCTCAGGGGCAAGGCAAGGTGGAGCTTGTACCGTGATCCCTGCAGGGCTGGTCCTCCGAGGAAGAGTTGCAGCTCTTCAGACCCTTCCAGTCTGGGCTCTGCTGTGGTCCTGGTTTGCAAGAAGCTCGGGACTCTGATGGTCAAAAGCTATTCAGCATTGGGAAGGCAGGATGACGGTAACTGGCCTGTTCTCATGAAAAGGAGTAGTTGTAACTGCTGTGGGGCTTCTCGGAGAGGCTGGAGCCATCTGAGCCCCTCTCGTGATGGCAGCAGAGAGGGCAGGAGAGGTAGTTCATCACCATACCAGGTCCCCAGAGGAGATCAGGGCAGCCAGCCTCACCCTGGATGTGCCCTCACTAGTCGTTCAGCCAGGGAATCATACAAATGGGTCAGAAACACTGCAGGAGGAAGCATGGAGGAAACTTTTTGGAGGAATCAAGGGCTTCAAGAAACCTCTGTATGAGCCGGCAGCAGTGTTTCAGGCTGACAGCAGCACTTGGGTGTTGAAAGTTTTTCCATTTTGTGAGCAGGGTTTTGCAAGCACCGTAAGGTGTGATCTTAAATGAGACAAAGGAGGGAGAAGTAAATCGGAGTAGGTCCTAAGGAGAGTTTTTCAGCCTGAGAAGAAGGAAGGCCAGCAGCACTGGCTGGGCTTGCCCTGACAATGAAGTGACAATTTGTTTCCCTATTCCTCCCATGGTTAAAGCAGACTTTGCTGGGCTTCTTGCACCTCGAGCAGCTGGGTTGCATGATCCCAAGCTGGACCATGCTTCTTTACTGCTTGCTCAGCGTTGCTTTAGGCTGGTATCTACACTAGACCTAAACAGACCTAAAATATAGGTCTATTCTCAGGCTAATCCCCAAAAGAGAAAATCTCTGCAGCTGCTGCAGTTTCCTCTCTTGTTTGTACAAATTCCATTTTTTAAGTGTATCTCTCACCCTGTGTGTGCTGAACTTGGGCACCTCTCATTACTTCTCATCAAAAGCTAAATAAATCACTGATGCTGCAAATCCTGCCTTCCCCTCCAGCCATTAATCACCCTGCACAATGGCAGCGACTTTCTCAAGGGTACTAAAGTTATTCCCCAAGCCATTTGGGATGAAGACCTCCTGGCCTGCAACTGCTTCAGGTGTACTTTGGGATTGTTCAAACTTGGGCTGCGTGGAGGCAGCTGAGTCCTATTGTGGGCACTGATGTTTGCCTGCACGTGTGCTGCCTGTGGAGTTTCAGCAGTTGGGGCCAAACCAGCCTAGAAGGTTAATAAGGCTTGGGACTTGCAGATTTGTGTGTAGTGGAGTAGTCCTGAGAGGAGGGCACTGGTTTGTATCACGGGTGCAGTCCAACTGGCTGCACACCCTGGTGCTGTGGTACTGCTTGGAGCTCCCAGATGGGGCTGGGAAGGGCCAGTGGTACATCTGGGCAAATTCCAGGCAGATGGAGTAACACTTCATGGGTTGAAGTAACCAGCACTAGCTGTAATCAAGGGCCGTTGCTCCTTAATGGAAGAACTTGCTGGCACTGGACAAGGAGCAAATCTGCAGGGAAGCCTCCAAGGTGATGTTGGCATCAGAGCGGCTCATGATGGAGAGATGCTCTGGGGTCATCCCCACAGCTCTGGCACCACAGCAGAAACATGGCAAAGCCCACGGTTGCCTCCTCTCTGGGACCAGCTCCTCCTGCAAGCAAAGAGGTAGATGCAGCCACCCTGTTGAATTTACCTCTTCAAAGATTTTGATTCACCATCACCTAAAAGGATGGGCAATGGCTAAGAAAGGAATAGCTCTCACCATCTGTCTCTGCAAACTCTTTGTGTCCAGCACAAACACCAAGGGCCAATTCTGGGCTGGGGGTTTTTTCACTCGGTGCAGCCACAATCCTTGTGAAAAGCTGAACGTCGATGCTGCTCGGCTCTCCTGCGCCTCAGAGCAGATGCCCGCCTGCCCTCTGAAGGCCCCTTAGGCCCCCGTCTCTGAACTCTCTGACTGCCCAACATCGCTGCATCTTTAAGAAGTGCTACAGAATGAGCTTGGTGGGTCGCTGGAATAGGAGCCCCATCCAAGGCCAGTAGTACATAAAGTTAACGTAAGCTGGCAGGTCATAGCTCTAAGCCTTTTATAGGCCATAAATCCACGTTTCCTGGATTTTATAGCTTTGGTTAAAAATATAAAAAATACTATGTGATTGGAATTAAGCCAGTTGATCATCTCTTAACACAAATACTGTGGTGGGAAAAGCTCCTCTTCCTGCAAGTAAGCAGGTGCGCTCTGCTGGCCCAGGGACGCTCCGAGAGGAAAGCTGGACACGAGCGAAAAATGAGCCATTGCCACGTATTTGCTGTAATCGAGGACTTGGCCAGCGCCACGTCACCATATGGTGACACAATGTTGTGCCCTCCCTTTAAGTAGCGTCAGCATCCGGCATCTTAATTTCTGCAGGTTTTATGGCTGTGGAGGCTGCAAGAACCTATTGGCTTTTAATACCTTGGAGTTATTTAGAGACTTTATTTGCCCAACAGCACTGTGCTCTCTGGGATGCTTTAGGAAGTGTAGTAATTAAATGTTTTTATCAAGTGTACCCACTTGGGGAATGTTAAACGTTTTCTGTTGGTAACGGCAATTCAGGGACTGTCCTGGTCCATTCAGGGCTGTGACAAGCAACACCGAGAGCTGAGCCAGTGGCCTGAAGATGGGCACCCGGACTGTGCCGTGCATCAAGCCTCCCAGAGCAGGCTTCAAATTCAATACACCTGCTAGATGAGTGGCTCTGAAACCACAATCTGGGTACGTTCAGTTTCTGTGGAGTGCTTGGGGTGTCGGGGATATTCCTCCCAAAAATGAGGCCTGGCCTTGACAGCCTCAATCCTGCAAACTTCTAAGCACGCATGTAAAGACGCAGCAGATGACGTCAATGGGGCTATTCATGTCCCCTTGGGAAGCGTCCACTTCGTTTCTTGTGGGATTAACAACACTGCAAGCCTTGAATCGAGGGCATGAGAAAGGAGGAGAGAAATAAGGTTTGCCCCAAAAATACCGTGAGTTCCTTTAATACCGTGAGTTCCTTTAATACCACAGAGGAAGGACAAGGACAGCAATGATGACTTTAGACTTCAGGAACCTTGGCAAATGGGGGAAAACATCATCTTTCTTTCCTCCTCATCAATGAAATGACTTATTCACAAGCCAGTGCTTTCTTGTTTCCCAGCAGATGAACATTAGATTTGCTCTTTCTCACTGCACGTGAGCATGCTGGGCTGAGTCACTGCCCTGTCCTGGTGGAGGGGGCATTACCTGGCATGAAGCACCTCTTGACAAATGCTGAGGTGGCCCACAAGGTTTCTAAGCCATTCCTCTCCCGTCTCTACTTCCACTTTGTTATAATCCTGGTTTGCCGTCTTCTTCACTTGACTTGCGTCTGTGCAAACCATGGGGCGTCTGCTGCTTTGTGTTAGCCTGTTCCACGGTCTGGTCGATCCCTCTAACATTGGGCTCATTTTTATTGCCTCTCTTCCCCACTTTGTCACACAGTTTTTGTACTTTCCCAGGCCGGTGCAGTGCCCCATGGCTCCTGCAATTAAACCCAGTTACAGTACTCTGTGCTCAAATGTCTGGCTCAGGAATAGAGCCTTTAAATGGATCACTTGGCATGAACATGTATTTTCTATAGCTAAGGCTCTGTGCCCTAAAGATGATGATGAATAACTGTGATTGTTGACAAGATCACTTTAATTTGGAAGCCAGAAATGGTTCACCTCCTCCCCAAACCCATTCCTGCTGAGGGATCGGCATGAAGCAAATTAGTGCTTCTCAGCTTGTTGGTTCCTTTCTTCCTCTGGTTGCTCTCTCCAGAAATCTGGTCCTGGCTTGCTCTCCCTAGGTACCACAGCTGGGCTTTATCTGGGTCAGTTCACCATAGTACCAGAGGACAACAGCAGTAGCTGGCTGAAGGGCCTCTCTGTCTTTGCTGGAGGAGAATTAACCTGGAAGAGGGGCCTACAGAGGCTCCAGAGGGATCCGTGTTATGCCTGAGGCAGTTCACCTTTTATCACCACTAACTTGGAAGTAGATTTAAATGTCACGGATAAGGCATCCATCCCTTCATCAGGGGCTTTTCAGGAGGTCGCGCAAAGCAAGTCAGGACAGTCATTCTTTTCACAGTCAGTGTATATGGAAACCAATCTTATTCCCTTCTTATTTGCAGTAACTTCTGGAGACTGTTACCATATCTCCCTTGGTCTTCCACAGCCTACAAATGTCTTTCTCTCCCCTCACAGCCCATGTTTTTTGATAATTTTCCTCTCTTTCTGGACTCAACTCCTTGGTTCTTCAGCCTGAGCAGAGCACACCTTACAAGTGACAGTTGCCATAAGGTTTCCTAAACCGTGCAGCACAGTGGACCCTGCTGAGCCTGCGATCCTCCCTTGCTCCCTGGTTGCTTCCTGAGGATCTCCTGCCTACCTGACTGCTCCTTGGCTGTTATTTTTGCTGAGAGGTTTTGTTCTGCATTTGTGCTAACTTTCAGCTCATGCTGCACTTTGACTCATTTCAATATTGTTACTATCTCAAACCTACTCCTTGTCACATATTTGGGGAGTAGNGACGGGGGTGGGGGGGGGGGGGGGCAGGGAGGCAAGCGGGGGCACTGGCGTCTGACTGGGTACCCAAGCGAGCTGCAATGTGCTTTTGCAAAGATGTCAGTGCTCACCTCTCCTGCTACCTCAGCGGTCACGGGTAGTTTTGGTATGGCTGGATCTCAGGCTGTTTCCATACAGCTCGGCTTCGGCCGTGCCGTGCAGGCACTGTTCCCAGCACACAGCTTACTTGACTTCTTCACGTATAATAGGGAACATCAAACCCCACCACATTCTTCTATGGTCTGTAGCTGGTTTAACTTTGCTTAGGATCACGATCAATTAGTCATGTATTTGTTTTTAAAATCCTTACCTATTTCATTCTGGTTTTAAATGCCACCCATTCTTAGTGCCGAGCTGGTTTTAAATATCCTTCTCCCAGTCTGAGCTTTCCCAGTCCCAGAAAAGAAAATGGATTAGCTGACGGCTGTGTTGTGGTGTTGAATTTCTCCTTCTCTATCACAATGTCGTAATGTTTGAGTCAAATATTTCTAGGGAATAGCAGCTCAGTTAAATAATTCTGTTCCAGAGGAATTCAAGAAACTTTCCACTAAATCTCACGCACAATATTGTGTGTTTACAGAAACTAATTTTCAGGCATAAATTGACTTGAGAGGTGCCTTTTAACTGACTGTGATATTTTGATATTTTTGATATTTGATATTTTGATCTGCCGGATCCACCCCTGTGATTACAACATGTCGCCGGGTACAGGCAGGTGTCCGAACCCTGGGCACACAGGGCTTTGGGGTGAAAGCGGGGCCGAGAGCCGAGCCCTCCCTCCGCAGCAGCGTTATCACACTCACTTCTCACAAGCTCCTCCTGCCCACCCCTCAGTGCAGCTTGTTGGTATAAAAGCCCCTTTCCCCTGACAAAATGGGGCACTCCAAGGAACGGGCCGTCCCTCCCGGAGGGGGGGGGACGCTGCCATGCTCTGCAAAATGTGAGCGCGTTGGGAGGACTGGAGACTGGGCATGGCCCAAGGGGCTTCATTCAGCAGGGGCAGGACACGTCCAGGCCTCGTGCCTTGATTGTTTCAATCACCTGAGCACCAAGAAGGGCTTGGACAAAAGCTTGAATTGCAATCACACCAAACACCCGGTGCTGGTCCCAGTGAGGGGCAGATGGCTGCATGGGAGTGCTGAGAAATCTCCATAGAAGGAGCTGCTGCCTGACACGGGGCAGTCAAGAAAGCACTGATCACATTGTCTCCAGACGCGAAGATGACCCAGACCTGTGGCTTCTCCTTTCCAGACCACCACGAGGGAAATGCTGGTGCACCTGCACATTACAGAGGCTCCCTGTGAGCAGCTCCCGCAGCTCATCCATGCACCCCTCTCCCAGCAGCCATGAGAGCTATTGGGAATACAGCAGCGGGCTTGTGCCCAGAAGGGTGACGGTGGCCCCGGGCTGGCGCCTGCCCGCTCCTCCCTGGCCTTTACTCACCCTGCAAGAGGGGGTGGCTCATCCCCTGGAAAACCCCTCATCTCCCTGGCAGGGGTGAAAGGAGTGTGGTGGTCCCCAACACGGGGTGGAGCGGGGTAAGGCCCCACCACTCCCTGGCATCAGCCGGCCAGGGGACCATCCACACGTCTTCTATTTTCGGTGGTGGCAGGCCGGGAGCCCAGGACGCGCCGTCTCGGCTGTTCAAGCCGTGTGAGTTTCCTATTGCTGGAGAGGCACTTGCTCAACGCCCAAAGACACTCGAGTGGTTAATTATGACCTATAGCTCTGACAGATCATATCGCCGCTATTTTTAGCCCTCTCACTCGTGGTGCAAGCCCTGTATCTATCTCTTTTTGGCCTTTTATTTTCAGTTTCTTGTTGCCGTTTCCTAAACTTGTCTCAGGCACCAGGTGGGCAGCAGCTGGGGAAGTATTTTTGTCTCTGTGCGGCACAACGAGACGGCTCCGAGGGCGCGGGGGGACGGGTACCGCTCTGCTCAGCCAGCGGCTGAAACCCAGCCAGAGTTGGGGACGGCGTGCGGCAGCTGAGCCCAAAACCAGAGCCCTGTCCCAGGGCAGTGCCCATGCCCCGCCGGCTGCCCTGGCACGGCTTTGCCGCAGCCACCGTGGGGATGGGCACCGCCACTCCTGCTGGAAACAGAGACCGTGGTGGCTCCATCTCGGCCGTTTCCAAAAGCAGCTGAGGATACAGAAATGAGGTGCTGTGGGTTTTTTTGGGGTGTTGGTTTAGGTTTTGCACAGCTGAGGTGTGAGCTTGGCAAATGCTGGCGTGGGCTCAGCAGGGGAAGGCGTATCGCTGCTGCGAATGTAACAGCAACAGGGTCCTCCCGGCACGAATGCAGCAGGATTGTGCAGAGACGAGGGAGCAGGGGGGTGACAAGGGCACAAGTCAGAGAAGAGCTCCAAATCCCTCCCCCATCGCTCCCTGCTCCAGCCAGGGAGACGGGTGCTGCGTCACCCCTCCCTTGGCACCGGGGCCTGTGGCAGGGACCCAGCAAGCCGGATGGCATGGGAGGAGGAAACCTGGCTCTGGGGGCGAGAGAAGGGCCGGGGAAGGAATACCCCATCACTCCTGGCTGCTGACGGAGGGGGTATGGAAATAGCCGATGCCCAGTTCCCTAGAGAACGTGCTGTGGGCACACAGCATGGACAAAGATAGGAAAAGCCTCCCTTGAAGTGAGCATCCCTCTGTGCTAGCAGGAGGGCGATCCAGGCAGCGTCCGGCTTCCTCCCGGCGGTGCCACTTCTCCCCTCTGCTCCCGACCGTCTCCAGGCTTCCCAGCATCGCTCCATCCCCTTCGCACGATCCCTTCGCTCTCTGCAGGCCATGAGTTCATCTGAAGGCCGTTGGAGGGATTTAAAGCTTTGGCAAAGGAATGAAAGGTTTTTGCAGAGAGCTAAAGCAGCCCTGCTGCTCCATGCAAACTGCTGGTCTGTAAATATCTGGCCCTGACTGGCAGGCCTGAGTCTCCTGCAACATTTTACAGAATAACAGGGCATTTCTTGTAAAACAGCAGTATAGAAATGCCATTTTCACAGGTTATTGGTGGATGTCTGTGTTGTAGGCACACAGCGTGCAGCTCCTGTGAGTGCATTGCCCGAGTACAGTTGTATTGCTGCCCGTCCACCATCAAGTTACCCAGCACGCATCCAGAAGTAACTACAAGAATTAACTATGCGGATTCGGTGTACGAACACATAACCACACTCATCTGACTGTAATAAATCAAGCACGGAGCCCTGAAGCAAAACAAAGGGAAGTCACAGCTTGAGTGTGTATGTAGGCAATCAGGCTGCGTACGGGTGATGAGCGCCAGAAATTGAGTCCTCCCCAAATCCAAGACAGCCCTGCAAAAGCCTTTGCAGGTTGTGTTCCTGGAGAGGATGCTTCCCCGTGTCGGAAAGCAAAGCCCGTCTGCTCTGCGGCGAGGCAGGGGCTGCCCGCAGCCCCCGCTGCCGTCGGTGCCGCTCAGCCACAGGCAGTGACGTCCCCTCGGCTAGTTACGGTGTGGGAAATGAGTTCGAGGTGGTGCAAGGCATCTGTTTACCTCAAAATGAGTTTTCCGAACTTAATTATATTTCTCCTCCTGCAACATATGCTGAGGCGAAGATGAGGACGGGCCCAATGATAGCTGAAACAAGCAGATGCAACAACAGGGGTGGGTTGGGGCAGGGGGAAAGCAGAGTCTGAAATCTTGCTGGTATTTGTGGAGTGTATAACTGACAGGAACATTTTAGGGCTATGAATACAAGCTGACGTATGCATGTATGTGCAAGCAGTAATCCTGCTAGGACAGGACATGCCGATCACCTTCAGGAGAGGGAATTTTAGGCAGTCTTTTCCAAATGAAATCCTTTCATGTCAGCTTCTAGCATTTGTTGTTGCTACCCTTTTTTCATTTTTATTGTCCCTGCTTTTTATGGTTTTTTCTATCAACCTTGGTGCTAAGATTGGGTTTATTTAGTGCACTTTTTATGATCTAGCTCCCCTGCTGCTGGCTGCTGGCTGCTGTTGCAGCCACTCCAGGCAGGGGGGAGGCCAAGCCCTGGGTTTCTTTGTGAGATGTTAACAGCTGGATGCTTCCATCAATCTTCATGGACAGAGACTCAAGTATTAGTAGCAAACAGGGGATGGCTGCAACCCTGGTATGAATATCAGAAAGGACCATGAGAGTCTCCTTGATTGACAGACAGATCACAGCAAATTTAATACCATGGTATTTCTGCTAATTTGTTGGAAAGCGCAGGCTGGTGGTGTATAGCACTTACACACACACATCTCTGCCTGAGGATAGCAGGTGGAAATGGAGGGCTCTGAGCACAGAGTCCCTGTGTGAGAGATTTACATCAAACCAGATGGCGTGGGAGGGCCAGATGCCCAGGCAAGTAATGGGGCCAAAACTTAAACCCTCTGAAAGCTTCTTTTTCTCCAGGAGCCCTTATGTGAACAGGGCTATTAATCCTTTGGATGGCTAAGTATGATTAAATGCATGCATTGTGTCTTCCCACCCATTAATTTGGGTGGCAATGGCAAGGTGGTTTGTATTCAGTTGGTACAAGGAGGTTCACCAGACCCCCTGGGCAAGGCATTCTCTGAGGACTGCCAAAAGAATGTCCCTGTATCTCTGAATACACAAAGTGGGCAAGAAAACCAGGTTCAAACAGACAGGTGAGATAACCCGGAGCTGCGCTGCAGCGAGCACTGGCTCAATGTTGCTCTTCTAGATTAGAAACACAACTTCAAATTTTGCTCATGGGCTGAAAAAAAAGAAAAAGGACGTGAAAAACGTTCAGTAAGAGTTATGTTCACGACGGACCTCGCCTGAGCTGTGGCTGGAAGCAGCAGCAAGTTTCTCCTGGCTTGGTCCCTTCTCCTCTCACCCCACAGACTTTTTCCATTGCACAAAACATTCATAAACCCTTCCAGACTTGGGCTGGTTTCCTACGTGTTGAGATAGACACAAAGCCCACCTGACCCCATGCTACTGAAGCGAATGTGAAAATAAAGCAAGCTGCCTATTTTTGACCAACGAGTAAAATCAAAATGCACATGTTGGGAAAGGAAGCGGGTGCTGCTGCATGAGCCTGTCTCCCAGGACGGAGAGGGTGACCGAGGGGACCCGCTGTAGCACCCAGCTCCAGAGAAACAGAAACCAAACTCTTGAACAGCCAGCAGAGCAGTGCGTAGCCGGGGGCCCTCATGCTCACTAGGCACTGGGCATTTGGATAAGGATATTGCTTTTATTGCTTTTTTTCACGTGTTACCTCTTTTATTTTAGGATATGGCTAAAACAGACCACAGAGTAAAGTTCCCGAGTACTGAGGAAGAGGGATGAGAGCCCGGACTCACTAATCCTCCAGCCTAATGGGCCTAATTATCATCCTGGTCCTAAGAAAGAGAGCAGCAAGTTTGGAAACTGAAGATGATGTTTTGGCAAGGGCAGCTAAAAGCAATACCAGCAGGAACTGGCTTGCTTATATTTTGGTTTTCAAGTGGGTTATGAAGAATCTGTCCCATAAGGATCCTTAATGCTATAAGCTCCAGCAGCTATCAGATATTTAGCTGAGAGGTAGTTTGGCAGACAGAGGTTCAGCAGAGCATTCAGGCGCGTGCCCATTGGAATGGCATCCAAAAACACAGCTCAGAGACTTGCTTGCATTTGGGAAACACCCCAGCTCAGTAGGCACGTTTTACTGGAAAAGAGAATTTAAGTGCTGAAGAGTAGGATGGAGTTTTCTGCAATGTACTTTTATCTGTCCTAAGGCTTGCAGTCATTTTTCTCTAAATCTGCCTCCCGGCGTTGTGTGACTAAAAGAAAATCTGGGGTTTGCGTTTTTTTTCTTTTATAGTTTCTTACCATTCCTGTAATGAAAACAGTCCTCAAACATCAACATTGAAAGGTCAGTGGCAGGGAACAGGTTGCACTTCAGTAGCCTTCAGGCTTCAAAAAATACTAGGGATTTCTAACTCGCAGCATCTGAACAGCCAGGACAGGGTTGATGAAGAAAAGAAACCCAGCTGCCCTTTTCCTTCAGCTGCACAGGCCAGCTCGTATTTGTATCTGTGCGGTGAAATGAGGGATCAGGGAGAGAATTTGGTTTGCAGTGGAGGTCGGCTGCTATGTCACTGGAGTAGCATCCAGCCGACGTGCCAGGTAATCTTCTCCCCTGCAGAGCGC
The DNA here is from genome assembly GCA_013400535.1 of Scopus umbretta. Lineage (NCBI taxonomy): Eukaryota > Metazoa > Chordata > Aves > Pelecaniformes > Scopidae > Scopus > Scopus umbretta. The sequence continues at coordinate 23,994 of VZTL01074294.1, forward strand.
CTTTCCCTGCCCTTTTACAGACAGCAGCAGCGATGCCTGTCGGGGCTTGCCGGTGGGTCAGCTGTGACTCCTTGGATCAAATAGCATGATACGCGCCGTCCACATTTCTCTGGCCTTTCTCCCATGCCCCGAGCAGCTGTGCTGTATGTCACCTAAACCAGTGACCGAAGCCCTCTGGGCCGGATTACGGCCCAGGAAACACTTGCAGCTTTCAGAAAAGCCTGGGACGGGTGCTAGCTGCCTCTCCGGGATGGCAGCTACCCGGCAAGCCCAGGGTGCAAATCCTGGGGGTGCAACTCAGTGCTCGAAATACCACCGCTCAGGTGCAGTTTTCTTTACCACAGCAGGTCTTACTTCACATATTGATTTACTGTTAGTAAAAGCAATGCATTTTTACCCGAACGCTTCTGCTCTACTGCTTCAAAATTAACTTTGCAGCTCAGACCATGGGCTTTTGTGAAGGTAAGCTGGAAGCAGACCAGTCCCTGGCTGCTGACACCAGGAAGAGTTCGGATCTGGGTCTGCTTGGCTGTGCTCGCCTCTCTTTATCATCAGTCAAACCAAAATCTTGGATCCAGCTCCCCATGAATGGTGGTAAACTTTGGATCTGAGCTCCTGTAATAAGCAGTTGTTTGCCCTGGCTGGCGGCTCAAGACTCAGTAGAAAAATATATTTCTTGGTAGTTTTTCTAAACGGAGAATGACAGTTGAAAGAAGAACCTTGTCCAGCCAACTCATGTGTCCAACTCTGGCTTTCCAGGGGAAATGAGTGACTAGAATGTGACACTAAATGAGATAAATAACATTTAACTGGTATTATAATGAACCTTGAGCAGTCTGCCTCTGTGGATAACCTGCAAATTATCTCCATTGCTGTTCTGTGAGTTTTTAGAAGAGGCTGCAAGTTATTCGCCAAATCCCCTGAAACACAATTGGAATCGAGCAACAAATTCCCAGTGGTCTCATTTGAAAATCCCAGCCATATCCCTACAGGGAGGTAGAGCTCCAGGTTAAATACACCATAAAAAGGCTTGGATTTCTTTGTGTGGGATGGCAGCGTAGAGAGGGAGGATGATTATGGTGTGCGTCACTAACAGATCATCGAGCCCATGAAGCCATCAGGTTTTGTTACCAGTTCCTGGATAGCTGGGAGGTTAATTTGGCCACAAAAGCAGAGGTGGATTTCGAAACGAGCTCAGTGCTGCCTGACTGCTGCTACGAGTACTATCAACAGCAGGCTGAGATGGGTGGAAAAAAAAAGAAGGTAACGTTGGACCTGGCAAAGGCTCCTTGTGGTCCTTGGGAGGCAAACTGGGGAAGCACACACCACAGGGACCCAAGCGTGTACCCAAAGCCCCAAACTAGCTTTGAACCAGCCGTGTCAGGCAGCAGCCATGGCGCAGCTGGGTGGGTCGCCAGCCCCTGGGTCCCCAGCACTCGGGCAGGTTTCGGAGCCTGTGCTGAGCTCTGCCTTGCTGTGACCTGCCAGCAGCACCAGCCTCGCCGCCGGGGCCCTCTGGCGAACAGGGTGCTGCCTGCATTGCGAAAGACAGCCTTGTTCCTGGGGCTGAAACAGAAACCACACCGAAGAGCTAACAGCTCTTCCAAAACTACTTTCATGTTAGCTGTTGGGGAATTTGGCTTAGGTGAAGCTTATGAAGAAAAATCTCCTCATCTTGGTCTCTGTGCAACTTTCTGGCTGCTTGAAATTGTAGGAGGAGAGGAAAAGGAGGGAGAGATCTGGAGCTGCCCGGCCATCTTACTGCCTTAATTTGGATCTAAAATATCAGGGTTCTGGCTGTACATATTCTCAAAGTGCAGCCAGCGACGCAGCAGAGGAGTAAAGCAGGAATCACTCTTCTCTGGGCAGCAAGAATTTCTGCACATTTGCTTTTATGTCTGTCCAGCCTCCCGGAAGCAGGGAGCAGAAGATGCTCAATCCCTCCCGCTCCAGCCGGTGCATGCACACCCAGATGTGCACGTGCAACCAAAACAGAAAGAGGGCTACGGCAAAGGATATGTGGAAGGTACACGGCACTGCATATATGTTTGTTTTCAAGATTATCTCTTCATCCTTTCTTCATTAAAAAGCAAATGGCATTTTATGTCTCATAAGCTCTTGCTTAGTTCTCTAGCAAGCCTTCTGAGTGTTAATTAGATGATCTTCACAATTTTTTTATGAAGTGGGTAAGCTACACCAACCCCATTTTTAAGGCAGATAAACTGTCAAAGCAAAACACCGCTCACTCGCACACGTGTGTGTCCCCACCAAGAGCAGGGGAGGTTGGGCCTGGCCATCCCACCAGCCACCACACGGCACACGGATGCGGTGCTGGTGTGGCAGGCGGTGGCGGCACAGAGCCGGTACGGTGGCTCCTCTGGAAAAAGTGGTGCACACCTAACTCCCACATCTGCTTCTCTAAGTTAGACTTTGGTAGATGAGACGGGGGGGGATCAGCAGGGATGCATTTTAATAATTTCCTTACAGGTGTTTTCAGAGGAAAGCTGGAAGGGAGAGGCTGATCGATGGCCTCCCTCTAACTGACATGGCAGTCCCCACCCCAGCCCCGATGCCCTTGGCGGGTGCGATGCTGTGGAGGACCAGCTGCCGCGCTGGCCGTCTTGGCCTCAGCTGCCAAGCAGAGCCGGCACCAGTGCCTTCAGCTAACCTAAGATGGGCTGAAAGGAAGAGGGATGAGACAGTGAAGTTATCGCTGCAGAGTCGAGGGGACATTTCCACAACTTGTAAACGTACCTGCAAGCTTGTGAAGGATTGACTGAAACATGTGTACAAATTTTTGGTATTCGTCAGCAAACTGAGATTGCTTACCCATTCAGAAGGAAAAAAAAAAGGGCCACAAAAGTAATAGAAGACATAGCCAAAAACTTAATAGGCCTACACACAGGATTTCCTAGATTTAAGCTCTGTCAGTGGGGCCACTTTTCTTGTATAAGGAATAACTCGATTTCCACCCGCTACATCAGGTTCAGATATTACATGTCTAGTGTTTTGTGAAGATTAATTACCTTTATGCCATACAGTAGATTTTTCCAGCTAGCTGTGGATTTCCAGGAAGAGAGGTATTTCCTAAGGCACCATGTAGGGCTCAGTACAGTCCAGTAAATACACTGATGACTCCCTTGGTGCTGCTCCTCGGGGCCTTTCTTAAAGTGCAGTCTTGGAGAACAGTGTTCTTAAATCAAAGCATAAAAATAACCAAAACAGTATCAAGTGAATTGTAGGAGCTGGCAGAATGGAGGTAATACACAAAGTTAAAACAGCCTGCTAACAATATCCAGAGAAGAATAAGCAACACTCTGTAAAGGTGAAATACAAAAACTTTCTTGTGACAAGGCATTGATTTTCCCAAAAAGGAAAGGGAGAACACACTGCAGCCGTAATGCAGCATGTGTGAGCACCGAGAGGGTATAACGATGACAACATTGAATAAGTATCTCGTCTCCAAAAGCTCAGGCTGTGTGACCTTTAGCAGCGTTCTGGATTGTGTGTCTGTTTAGGATGTCATTAAGCAAGACAGGCTTCCTCCAACTGAACAGTGCGTAGAAGTAATTGGAGTGGTTTTGAAGAGCTAGATTCCAGACTAGCTAGTTAACGAACTTGGAAAAGCTACATGTCAGTAAGAAACCCAACACAAAAAATTAGTTTTGGATAATAGCTCCTTACTCTGTGTTCAAGTTAGTAACCTGGTTTCCATAACATGCCTAATACAGGTCCCAGTGGTCCCAGTGCTTGGTGTGCTACAGAAGCAAGGGCAGGATGTGAATGTCTTTAAGGCAAATTTAGATCAACTGGAATAGTCCTTAGGATTTTGGTAGTTGAGCTCATGGTGAATGGATGGCTTCGTGATTGCTGACAGCTTTGCAGATCTGTACGGGAGGGAGGGAGGGATTGCAGGGAACTGATGATGCTCAACCCAAGGTTTCGTACTCTAAAGCTAAGGGTGGTGCTATGAGCATGTGTCTCATGGCTGGGTAAATTATGAGTGGCATTTGAAAGCCACTCTATAGAGTAGAATAAAGAGTGAAGAATTGTAAGGTAGCTTGAAGACTGACATTAATTACCTACTAATTTTCTAGCTGTAATCCATGAAATACTTGTTGCTTATCCCCAGACAGATGGCTAGTCACATAGGACGGGCTTCTCCTCTTTATTTCCATCTGCTATATTTCATTAAGACGGCTAAAAATAAAAATATCCCTAATGTTATTTTTCCATGTAAGTTACTGCTACAGTGATTTGATGCGACTGTGAATAGAAGAGTTTCCAAGCAACAAGATTTTCTTAATTAATTTGTGATCCTTGGCATGAAAAGTGACTGCGAACCCCTACACTAGACTCATCATGAGCACTACATTACTTCTAAGTGCTATTTATCTAGAAGACTCAGTTCAAAACAATTTTTTTCTGGTATAAGGGGAGAAAAGAGGCTGCTGTCTCTTCTGAGCAGAAGTAGTTACCATTTTTAGGTTCTAACCAGTTGTAGATGGCACCTACGAAATGGAGATGTAATCACGGAGGTCTTTCAGGCATGAAGTCTTCTTTCCCTCTATGTAGTAGGATTATCCCCAGAAACAGTTTTTCTGACAAGCTCTAAGCCTCTTGTCAGGCAGCAAAGTGCCCAAAAGCCCCTTTGCAGGGAGTGGGTCATTTCTGGGAGGTTGTTTGGTTCTGTCTTTCACAGATTTTTTGGCTCTATCTAATGAGTCTTTGTGTATGGTGAAGTTGCGTTCTTGCACATGCGGCTCTACCAATTCCAGCACTTAGTTCCTGATATATTAAAATGTTCTCTAGGGAAACTAAGGTCCCCTCTACCCAGATTGCAATTTACTTATTTTCCAAAAGGGACAAAAGCCTGAAACATGTAAGTGTTGGTAATCTTTTTCAGTCCTTCCACGCCTTTCCCACAAATTCTTTCAGAGCGACAGAAACTATCTCTTATTTCACAATGAAGAAGTTTTAGCATATTTTAGAACACGGAACTGAGAGGTAGCCCAAATGCCCCAAATTAAGTGCAGAAACAGGGAGCAGGCAGCCCAGCAGAAGCAGCTTGATGTGATGAGGTGCTCCAGGGACTTAGCTAACACTTGGTCTCCAGAATTTAAGATGAAATCTGGGACTGATATCTTAGACCTGGGCTATTTTTGTTCTCGACCACACAAGCCATTGCCATAGACTTCCTGAATGGCTATCACAGATGCTTATGAAAGTTGAACTCTATTACTTTACCCTTGCTTTAAAAGTCTAAAGCAAGCATGCTATTTTAGACAACACAACTCAAAGTGCCATTAGTACCTATGTCTTAGTGACACTGCCTACAACACAGGTGAGAACCTTTGTTTTCACCCCTCCTTTATTAGTTGCTTCTGCTTAGAAAAGCAAGCAATTTCCTCACCCTCCTGGCAATGTTCCCACAGGGAAATTCCTCCTCCCGAGCCATAGCCACGGAGCCAGTCATAGAATCCCTCCTTCTCTCGGATCATGCCATTTTCCCATTTGCTTGGGCTCTTGCCACTCACCCCAGCCCATCACCCCAGGAGAACCTTTGGCTCCATTCTTGTGCCTGTTCTTCCTCCTCCGAGAGCAGTTATTTGAGTTCCACCCTAAGATCTCACTGACTTAGGCCCCAGTTTAGCAAAGAATTTTATCACATGCTTAAGTGTATTTGACTTAGACCTTCAATCTATTTTTAGCTTATCAGAAGCATGGGTGGGTAAAGCTGTCATCCTCTTACGCACTCTTGGCTCACATGGAGGTTAGCCGTTGATGAGCAGAGTGTATGTGCAGAATTGAGCAGAAACTCAGATAAGGAGGACTGCTGAACTGGACTCCATCCAGCATGGTGGCATGTCTTTTAAGACCAACACTGCAGAGGTGTCAGCTCCATGGCCGTGACACACTGCAGGTTATTGGCTACTTCTACCCCAACTCACCACCACTGCATAGTAACTAAACTTTGGGTAGTCTGTGCCTTGCTCTAACTTTGCCTCGGATATTAGGAAGCCTGAATAAGGACTTCAGAATTAGTTCTTAAGCTTAGGAGCAGAGAATGTGGCTAAGGTTGGCAAAAAGCAATGATTGCCTCCAGTCCAGAAAAAAAAATAATCCAGTAATGCTAGAGTCAGTATTTTATTCTGCTTAAACCACAGTGAAGTTGGACACAGTAGCACCTCATTTTCCCGTAGGGCCTCATCAGATCAGTACAAGGCTTAATGACAATAGCTAAAGAAAGAGAAATACGCCGTGGATTTCGCTCAGCCACTTATGACTTTTACTTTCAAAATCTGGCATATTTAATTCAGATAATTTAAAAATTCCAGTGGTGAAGGGTGCAGAAAATTGAATGTTGAATGCAGACTTTTGTTTTCCTGAACAGAGCTGAAATGAAGAAGCCGTGTTGTGATGATCAGATTTCTCCTATAGGTCAGAAGTTCAATGTATCATCGGATTTCATGTCATGGGGCTGTTCTGTTCCTAACTGCAACCAGCCAGGATTCTGCACATCATGAGTTTTTACTCTGGGCTCCTTCCATAAGATATATATTGTAGTCAAAGTAGTAACTAAATAATCTTAAATGTATTTTTAAGAGTGAATCATTACCTTTCAATTGTACAACACAGCAGAAAATGAAATTAGATGCTGGCTTACATTCACATAAAATGTAAAAACCCGTACTTAACTGGATCGTCGCTACAGCAAGTTTATTTTCCACAAACTTTATACAAGCGCTAAGCTATGAACCTCTGGTAGCTATGATGTCAAGGGTATCTGGAATCTCATGGGGATAGAGGAACCAAAACCCTGAGAAATGTGGTCCAAGGGCCCAGGCCCCAACCCCAAACGTCAGCTGTGGAGGATGGATGAAATATAGTTGAGCTGAGCTGAGTTCATGCAGGAGATGAGAGGGGGATCTGTGCAAGCAGCACTCTGCAGCACGGCTTCCGAGTGATCCCACTACCTAACTAAATGAATTATTTATACTTCTCAGGGAGAGAAGCTATAGCCACATCTCAAGCTGAAATAGAAAAAACAGCTTAGCACTTAGCTGATGGCTGACTTTTTGAATAATCTCAATTCATCAGAGACATCCGTGGTGGACTAGCGTGACCTCCTATGGACTTCTGATCATCCACAGAATTAAATGAGACAGAGCGAGCATGTGAGCTGTTTCAACAGCCAAATCACAATATTAAATTATGACAGAGGAACACACGCAGTTACGCAAGGACGATGTGGGGAATGACTGGGAATCAAGTTGGGGTGTCTCATGTTAATCCAATAGCTAATGAAGGTTAACCTTCCAATCCTAAAACAACTTTACATTGCGTATGTCTTCTGCAGAGCACCTTTCAGCACACCTCTGCTTTACGAAACCTCTGTCTCATGTGGTGATTAACTCTCAGAGAGGTTTTATCCTTCCTACATCCAGGACAGACCATCCTGTGATCTGCAACGCGTTCTCTCCTTAATAAATCATCTTCTAAACATTTTCATACTGAAAACAGGGCTTTCACAGGTTTCAGCATACTCTGGTTTCCCATGTTAGGAAGAATGAGGCTTTCGCTTGTGCTGTAGGACAGCTTTGAGATGTAGCTTTGGAGAACAGTGCCAGCCAAGAGGAGCGGGACTGCACAGAAGACGCGTCTGTGTTCCTCGGATGCTATGAATTTCTCTTAAAGCCAAGAAACCTGAAACTGCAGTGGCAAGTCAGACTTCCTCTCGAGATGGAGTCGAGGCGGGCTAATTTTAGTCACCATGCACTATGCAAATCATCATTCTGTAGCTGAGTTTATTTTTTAAAGTGCTGACTGCCAAACTTGCTGCAGGGCATAGACTCTTCATATGGGTCTTAAAGAGGTTTGAAACCAGCTCTTTGGTTAGCAGTGCAACATTTCAGATGAAGGGGGTCTGTGCTCCAAGGGGCCCTGGTAGAAAGCAGACTTTGAATAGGAAAGGTTAGATGACTGATTTAGATCATATATTGATTTTCTAGCTGGCCAGAATTAGCTGTTAGTGGTTTTTTGGAATATGTTCTTGGTTCTACGTGTAATTTTTCTTTTTCCTTGAAAACTCCCCTGAGAAGCTGCACGCTGTGGGTGCGCAGGAGATGATGGGAGTGGTGGTATTTGGATCATTCTCAACATCTGTAGATAAAGGAAGCAGATCACTATTGGGTTTTAGATTTATTCTCTAAATATTTGGCACATTCACAGAGTTCAGTTTTAACTGGGATTGATCTGAATTCCTAGGAAAGAAGTAGTTTTTAAAAAATTATTATTAGACTGTGATTCATGGCACTCATTCAAAAGACAGAGGCAGATACAGGGAATGCAGAGCAGCAGAAGCAAGACAAGATACTCTTCCAGGAAGCCCAGGCTTTAGCATGGACAATAAATTGTTGCATTTCTCTTCAATATTAAAAAGATTTAGCATGCGGACTTTCATCTGATAACTTTCATAATGTCTCTATCACGAGTCATACTATGGCTGAATTGTTCTTTGTATTTAAAAGAAACAATTCTTCATTATTTCTTATCGACCTATCATAGATAGCTTCAGAAAATTTCCTTTCTGAACTTCAAGAGTAACCACTTCCAAGTTTGATGTCTTACCCATAACCTTCAAGGCATTTATCCATCTAAGCAGGTCTGCCTGGAGCTGAGTTTGGAAAGGCACTTTGAATCCTGAACTCAAAAATGAGGCAGGAGAGCAACAGGAGGAGTTAGTTTTCAACTGTGAAATTATTTTAAAAGGTGCTCCTATGTTCTGTGGCTGGTCCTGAATCTTGAACATAAGCGCTTTGGATCTGGGGCTTGAACCCTAGTGAGTGGTCCAAATTGCTCCTTGAAATCCACCGTGGGCTTTAGGGGGGAGTTGGAGAAATCTGATTTAGATATGGAAGCTGTGAAATATCCCATTGCATTTAGGGCATGGAGAGGGACCGCCACTGTATTCCTCCGAACACAGGGAGCTGCTGCGTTGTGCATGTATTTCCATTACGTGAACAATCTGCCTATTTTGTAAGAGTCCAGCAATGCTCAAAGACACTACCAAGATTAATAAAAATAACTGTAGGATTGCATATACCATGCGTGGCAGCTCCCCAACCATTGGAAGATTAGACTGGGGAAAAATATCTTTTCCATTCCAAAAGTCTGGGACAATCCAAGTGGAATCCAGCTCCCCTCCTTTGGGGGAAAAGCGAGGGAGCCAGGCGGCCGCTGGATGTCACTGGTTCTGCGTGGAGCCCGGCATAGCCTGTGGCAGGGCCCGGAGGGGATGCTCGCAGGAGAGGGCTCTCCGGGGGGCTGAAGGACACATAGATGAAAATGATTCACCTGCTCAATTCACAGGATCTTCCTAAAAACGTATCTCCTGTGGAAGTGGAGCCATGTCCCAAATCTAAGACCAGGGAGCAATAAAGAGCCTCTGTGGAGATGAATGGTACGTTTGTGCTGCTGGGCGTTTCACCCCGACGAGCAGACACGCTGCCTTGCAGCATGGCTATGCTCTATTTTTGTACATTTTCTGTGTCATTTCATCGCCCCTCAGCTTCATATTAAATCTGACCTTTCTACTGCACTTGACTGGGGAAAGGTAATCACCTACTTTGCTTTCTTCAGGGTCATACATCATTGCATATGGCAGGTAGATAAGTGCATCTGGAAAATACGGTTGCATGTGAGACTAGGCAGGAAAAAATATCTGCGAGTAGGTCAGGATCCACTTGAAGACCTGCCAGACCTGCCTGAGCACAAATATATTTTTCAAGCTGGATATTTAACTCCCACTGGCTCCTGTGAAAACTCAGTGATTGCACAAAATCATCTTTTGCTTTGAACAGTGGAGAGAGACTTCAGTTCCCCCTTGCATGCTGCTGCAGAAAGGCCCTGAGCGAGCACGCTGAGGCTTGTGTGATTTATGATGTTACAAAGAGTTGGGAAGTTCGGAAGAAAAGGAATATTCCAGGTCTCATACAGTGGCTAGAGATGGATCTAAATACACCATTGTGCAACCCTTGGGCTGGAACTGAGACTGTGCATTGCACAAAACAAACATCACTCAAAAGGAGTTTAATACCTAAGTGCAGTCATAACCGTCGGCGCTTCCCAGGGGTAACGATAACCTCACACAAACAGCTCTGCAAGAGCACCCTTACAGAAACTTCAGGGACTTCTTCTCATTAATGCAACTATGAGTTATATGCATCTAGTGTGGATTTGATCTGTTGGCTACAGAAGATATTAAATGCTGTAACACGGTGACAATTCTGAAATGATGGCAAAGCTAATACAGCAGGAAAGGTGTGGGGACATAGTGTGGCTGCCATTTGGGTCAAGCAATAAATAGCTTTCTTACAGCTGTGTCTATTTTATATGTCCAGGAGCAGAGTAAAAGAGCCTCCACTGTCCTCAGTGTCGCTACAGCTGCTTATTCTTATTGCTCTTTATAGTATCTTGATATGATGCCAACCAAAGGTACCTGGATATTCAGGATATAACCTCTAATGAGTGACAGAGGGGACAAGGGTCAGCTGCAGCAAATGCCAGGACAGGGCTCCCACTGGCTTGGCCTTTGAAACCCCTTAATTAAGGTGAAAAAAAAAGCCTTGGTGTCACAGCTTGTTCTGCTCATTTTACTCATGTTGAAGCTCTGCTTAATGTTGAAGTGATTAAAGAATAAGCTGACTAGATACATCCAATGAAAACAAAGGCAGTTTAGCTAAAATTGGTTTGAAAATGCTCATTAATTAAGCTATCGTAAATTTGCATAGATGTGGGCTTGCTAACACTCTTTTCTCCCCTCTTCTTACCTAAATGGGACAAATTATTCCTCTAATTATGATGTAATTGTGTGGCCTTGGGATCATTGATTACAGATGCACTTCCTCATCTCACTGTTTTGTCTGAATCTGAGCAGAAGCATCTTCTGGGATGCACTGCTACTCCTTTTGGCTGCAGTCTTGACCTTAGAAAAAGAGGAAAAGAAAAAAGTGAGTAAGCTGAGCTATTTATAGTTGAGCTAATTATTTTGATGTGATATGACAGCAGCGAGTCTGTTTTCTCTTCACTCAATTAATGGCCGTGGAAAAAGCATTCAGTACCCTTTTAACGGTATTCATTGGCTACAATACAGACCTTTGCTTAACGTTTTAAGACGCAGGATTTTGCAATACAGCAGCAATGGGGGGCACAACGCTGTGTTGTGTTTCTGGTTGATGTAGGAGAAGCCGTGATGTGAGGTGCTGGAAAGGGGTTGCTGTTACTAAAGAAAAAAATCTGCTTTTTGGTGGGAAGGTAGCATGCAGCAAGTCTTTTATGTAAATTTGTACAGGTCAAAGCTCAGGTATCTTCTAGGACACTTGGTGGACACCAAGGAGTTTGAAGTAGCTAAAGCTTTACTGTTCACAAGTGGGGAAACTGAGGCAGAAACAAACTAACCTGGCAAAGCTTGCAAAGTAAGTAAATGCCTAGAGAGTGACAACCTTGGTCTCTGGTCTCCGATCTGTCCAGAGAAGGTGTGTTTACACTGTGCTTTTCACTGTGTCTTACCTGCCTTTGTGCTGTTCCCATGCACAAATTCTGGGAGTGAGACCTGCTGGGCAGCAAACAAAACAGGGAAGGTAGAGGGGACAGCCTTGGCCCAATTTTTTGTTGCCCATTACTGAAGTTCCTGAAACAAAAACCATCTCCTGAGCACCGTGATACGTTTTCTAGGTCTCTGGGGAAGTTGCTAATAGTGGCTATCCCTGGTCTCTCTTTTGGAGCTGTAGAAGCAGCTAGATTTTTATTCTGTAAAATTTGGGGATTAAAAAAAAAATGGAGTGGATCCTTATCTTTGACCAAGACAAAAATTTGAAATCCTAAACTTTTGTGAGTTACTTCTGGTGGAAAAGCACTTTCCTGTTGAAGCTCAGGAATTGCTCCCCCTCCCAGGCTTATAAAATAGCTTTTCTTCCTTGCTCCTCACCATCCTCAGGGTGTTCTGCAGCTTGCCCCTCTCCATGGCCACAAAACTCCTGCCAGAGGATTTGCCGTGTATTAGAGGGCTTTCTTCCCTGTTGCAAGAGGAAGAAAAAACAAAAAATGCGCTCTCCTCCTTTTAAGGCTTTGATCAGGTCCCTGAAATCTGTGTACTTCTCAGGTTGCTTTTGGTGACCTTTCAGGCTTTCAGAAAGCAGGTGCTGTTTGTGAAGCCTTTATGTGACTGTCCCTTTGTTTTCCTTTTATTTATCTTTTTTAAACATGTGGGTCAGGCAGCTGCAGGTACAGTGCAATATTCATGAGAGGCTCTGATTTATGCAGGCACAAGGCTGTGCAGAGGGATTACAGGGTACTGAATGTTATATGCAGTTTTAATTTCTTTTTATGACCAAAGGATACAGCCAGAGTTTCTCAAATATGGAATTTATGAGAGCCTCATTCATGCAAGTTTTAAAGGGCCCCTGTATCTCTGCCTTGCAAAGCCGCTGCGCTGAACGATGGGGCGAGCGGCCTGCTCGCCCTTTGCCGGTTAACAACAGGATACACAAAAACATGGCTAGGGCGATTAGCCTGACACCCAAACGGCCTCTGCGCGTAGTGTCCAAGCACTCCCGCGGTATTTGCACAGCCCCAGCCTTTCTCCGAGTGAGGCACCTACTACGGACGCACGGAGAAACTCTGCAATGTTTAGACTCTCAAATCTTCCGAGCCCAGACTCTCTCTGCAGTACAGTGCTGCGGGTTAACTTCAGGGCTTCTCAAAGCGACTGGAGTGCAAACTAAATAACAGAGGGTATTTGTGGCAAGTGCAGGCATTATTTGGCCTTTCTAACTGCCGGTCCCGTGTTCCACACCAACTCAGCTTGCTCCTGTTCTGACTTGATTTTGCACTTTGTATCTGACCTGCAAGTCCTTCCTCCACTTGGAGGAGGAGCGGGGTTTGTGTGCCCAGCAGCTCACCAGGCATCGCCATCCTCCTGGAATTTGCATTGTACATTATGAAACAGCCTGGCATAAAATTCAAGGTATTAAATGCAATAGTATGGCCCTGCAACATAATGTGCATGTCTGATGCGGTGAGTTATCCAGCCCTTTCCTACTTTGAGAATTACACGTTGAATTACATGTACTTGCATCCCACATGGCTATTTTGGGGAGAGAGATGATTCTTTGGAAAGTCACCAAAGTTTTTGTATCAGAATTGGAACCATCGGTATATTCAGAAACCTGATAACGGGTTCCTGATGGAAGATGCCCCTAGCCATTGGTTTAAAACACTTGAGTTTGGCCAGTTTGTGACTGGCTCCAGCTCCAGAGTCCCTGGGAGAGGGTGAGGGGGACTTGCTCCAGTCTCCATCAGCACAGTGAGAAGTCATTTCCAAGCCGGACCTCTCAGAACAAGGCTCATTCCATGCTCTGTGCTCCAGGATGGTCAATGCATGGTCCTGCCAGTGAGCCCCAAGTCCTCATCTCATGGACGCTGCTGTCGCAAATGCCTCCGAGTCCAACCCGGACAAGTGGAAAATGCCTTACCCGTCTCCTGCAGCTAGCGTCTTCAGCTTCTATTTCTGCAGAAGGGGAGCTCTCCTTTCCATCTTCCCTCCCTGCCATGCCATCCAGGAAAACAAAAAGGCACTGCTAACATCTGCTCTTTTCTCCTCCTACATGCAGGCTCTTTCTCGGCTCTCTATTAAACCCCTTCCCACACAGAGGCGTAGGCAGGCTTATGCGCATACATCTCAGCGTACCATTTTTCCCATCCCTTGGGAGCAACATTTGCAACGGTGACTGGTGAGGGTTTATTTTTGTTCTTTGCTAAGACTTTGGTTAACAGGCTTCTCAGCCTCCAACTGCACCTATTCCTCTAGTGATCAGCCCCTACACCGTGTAATGGCAGGGCTGACATGGAAGCTTATGGAGACTCTGCGAGTGGGTGGAAATGGATGCAGCAACGTATGTAGAAATTTCCCATTGCTAAGCTACGCTCAGGTGCATTTACTTCCACCAAGAGGGGTTACTAAGGAAACAAGGAGCCGATTTCTGGGAAAAAAAGCAGACGTTTCTAATAAGCAACGAAAGCTCTACTTGTCCTTCAACTTTGATGTGCCAGGATCTGGTCTTTGGTAATTGAAAAGTGTCTGATTTTGAACCCTGCCATTGCTCTCTCGTCCCAGTCCTGGCCCTGGGGCCCACAGCTGCGGCAGGGTGCTGAGCCTTTGCCATAAAACGCACGAGCTCTGAGTCACTCCTCCTGGCAAAGGAAACAGGAGAATCCATCTGGGCTCGTTCCATCCTGAAAAACTTGCCATGTTTTGCGATTTGCACATTTTTTTCCTCCAATTGGAACGGGTTGGCTTTTCCCGAAGCTGGCATGGCTTTTTGTTGCAACAAGAAAAATCCCCATCAAAATAAATTTTGCAGAAAAGTTTGATCCAAGAGGTTCAAAGCTAAACAATGCCGGCTGCCGCACGCAACGCTCTGCAGAAAGATGCTCAGCTTTTTGCCACATCCCTCATCACGCCTGGTTGCCAGTTATCAGTTTGTGCCTATGTTGCATCGTAGCTGACGTTCTTATGGGGAGAAAGTTGCGCTGGCAACGCGGCAGGAGGAGAGCAGGGGATTGCTGGAAGGTACAAAATAAAGGCAGAGGTTTGAAGGCGCTCAAGAGGTCGGACTCACTGCTCTGATCTCTCCTTGCAGACTCGGAGGCAGGTTTTGACTGCTGGGGCTTGGATTGTGCAGACGGGAAGGGAGAGCAGCCGACCTCCAGCCCACCCGAGACTTGCCGATCAATGCAAACGAGTGATTTATTGTATCAGAAATAGCAATTATTCTTGGAAGCGCAGCAAGATGATTAATTGCACCACGAGGCATTACAAGTTATGTCAAGAGTACCTACTTCATAACATCAAAACAGAAAGGGTTTTAAGATATAGCGTTGCTCTATAAGGGGAAAAATACATTTTCCGAGTTAAGAAATTGGATCCAAATACCTAAAACAATTCGGAAAATGCTGTAAAAGAAACATGAGTAGGAGCAACATCATTAAGAAGGAGCATTTCAAAAGGAATTATATTCCCCAACTGAAGTTCTCCAGTATAGAGGCAAAGAAAAAGAATTTTTTTTATTTCCTGACTAGAGTGTTTAGTTTGGGGGGATGTGACATAATTGTGTATTTTCCCACCATTCAGAAAGTATAATTCCCCAAGTTATCACAAGGAACACTTGCTCATTAAAAAAATAAAAAAAATTTCTAAGCTTGCAAACCTGATGCCTTTTGCAGTATGATTAACTTGCTGGCTTCCAGGGTATTTAATTCAAACAAAAAAAAAGTTCAAATAGAATGGTTCAGTTTATCTTAGTATATAATTTTTTTTCCTGTGAACACAGAAAAATACAAATAACAGTTTATGCTGGGTTTGATAGATTTACAGTACTGTTAGATTACACCCAGACCATCCTGAAGACATACTTCTTTTAGACTTTGCTATCAAGCAATTTGAAAACTCAATGCATTGGAAATTAATTCCAGAAGAAAGGAAAGGAAAAGATTGTTGTTCTTCCACTTTAGCTATTCTTGCTCACATTTGTGTGCAAATGGCAATGGGGATAGGGAAAAAAGAGATGCTTGTAGCATCATATTTATTTTGCAGCAGGAAAGGGCGGCATGGTTTGGTTTTGGTTTTTAACTGCCTCTACATAAGAGGGTTTATATGGTAACTGTCGATGACAAATAGTGCATGTCCAGCTGCGACAGTTTCTAGTGATATAAAAGGTGTGTGTGAAGCGGACTGTGGTCTTCTAGAGGGATCAGTGCTTTTCCTATGGGAAACAACAGATTTTACCCAAGCACTGAAATGCTGCTCCCATCAGACTGGATACGAAGGACTGATCCAGAGCTGAAGTCTGTGAAAAGTCCTTGGGGCAGCCGCGACTTCGCTTGCTCTTGCAGGAGAATAAACTGTCTTTACACAACTATATTTCTCCAAGGGGCTGCACTACTTTAGGGCTCTGTTTCAAATATAGCATTTCCAAGGCAGGTCCCCAGGGGTGTGATGTGGTTACCTCTCCCGGGAAATGCAGAGGTGGCCACGCCACGTCAGCTGCTGGGTTTCTGCTCGCTGCTGGTTTAGTAGGGTAGGTTAAAAGAGGTGGTGCCAGGGACGAAAGGAAAAATAAAGGAAGTTCTTTGATAGGGAGTTTCATAGCTTGTTTCAGTATCCCATATGTTGCTTTTCAGAAGCATTTTTAAACTACCTGAAATAGAGTTGCACAGTATTTCCAACAGTCACAGTCTGACCTGGGGTATCAATATTTTGCAGTTTTTAGTAAGAATGAGAAATCCCCAAAGTAAGGTTTACACTGAATAATGTTGGATTTTTTGGTTTTGGTTTTTTTTTTTACAGTTACGGTGCTTTTTTAAAAATGTCACAGTTGAGCCAGCAAGCATTGCCACAGCTCCCAAAGTAGTAGATCCTTCACTATTTATCTGGGGGGAAAAAAAAGTGAAAATATTTTCCTAAATAACCCTGTAGGACACCCGATCTCTGGGCAGGTATCACTATGCTGACCTCCACTTTGGCACTAGCACAAAAACCCCGCTGGACCTGCCAGACCTCCTGGGTTCACAGGGTGGTCAGGACGAGCGAGCGATGGAAATATTTTTGGGATGAGCTGGGATTCCCTCTGAGATCCCAAATAGCACAAGCAGTCTCACTATTCAAAATGACTTCCAAGTTGCAGAGCACAACACTGGCCCATTCAGACCCTGATGGCTGTTCCTTATCCAGCAGCAGCAGCTCAGCATTACCAAGATTGAAGGTTGTCAATTATAGCGAAATTAAGAGCCCCGTGAAGAAGAGTTTGTGCCTAAAACACAACCAGAGTTTGCCCAGATCCAGTTGGTGTTTCTTGCCAGAAGCAGGCACGGCCAAAACACAGCACAGCTGCAGTCTCAAACTGATGGTGACGAAGAGTTGCAAAAGGCCTGTTTTTGAAACCTACTTGTCCAAATAAATACGGAGGAACCCAGGCTTCACCTGAACACTCTGGTTTCTTAAACAGGCACAGCTCTAAAGCCCTGACTGTGAAGAAACATAATCTGAAAAGTATGGTGTGCTTATAGCATTCAATTAAAAAAAAAAAAAAAATCCCCAACAAACTAAAAAATTGTGTATATTATTGCTTCAGTGGAGAATTACTGCTTGAATGAGGAATTCATATGAAGGAAGATAATTTCTGCCCTTTTCCTTTGAACTTTTAAAATTATTTTTTTTTTTTTTTAGTTTAAAAAAGTCCCTGGGCATTGGCGGTGCTGAAAGAAGCATTTTAAAACCAAAGCAAAGCTTTTAAGCCTTCAAGCGCTGCTGGCAGAGAGAAAGCAGTGCCATCTTCTGTTACTGCTGTCTTCGGGGGGAGGCCTTTCACTGCAGCCCTGGCAAACAGCAGGTACCCACCCTGCCCAGCTGCGGCCGTTCCCTGCTCTCGGCTCCCCACCGCCTAACACAAGCTACCCCTACGCGCACGTTAGCCCGGGTCTGACGGCACAAACCCAGAAGTCCATGAATTTTTCGAGGCCGTTTTTTGGATGTTTCACTTTTCCACATACTCAAGAGTTTGTTACCTAGCACTTTTTATTGGCTTTGGATGCTGAAGGGGTGATGGCTGGTGGGTTTACCAGAAACCTGGTGTTGAAGCCTATGTCCTGTATGGAAAGGGTCTTGTATCCCAAAAGCTTTTCCGTGAGACACTGCCGCAGCTTCAAAGCAGGATTTTCCTGCAGTGGCGAATGTGAAAATGCACTTGAGCGTCCCGCTCTGCTACTCATAGAGCTGACCAGTACCACTAGTAAGTAATAAATACAAATCCTCTGAGTATTTAAGTAAGTGGCAGTACAGGCCTCCTTTTTGCTTGCCTTCTGCAAAAGCTTGTGCCGCTGGGAATTTTAAAGCCAGCGCTGGGAAACACTGGCATTGAGTAAATCTTAAAGCTTTCATTTGCCCAAGCATCTGTGGAGAAAAAAAAAAAAATAAAAAAAAATTGTAGACTTATGCCACGCCAGCAATGGGACAGAAGTGCACTGTGAGGTTCAGCAATGCCAATGGTAACTCTGATTTTTTTTGTAAAAAGCCTTTAAATATTTACAACAAATTGCTCAAGAAGGAATTATACATTATTAGTTTTCCTGGTAGTTCTGATACAATTTCAAAATCAAACTTTGAGAAAAAGGCCAGGTGGTAGATGCTGTATGACGAGATAAAAAAAAAAAAACAGATCAGCTGTGCTAGCACTTGAGATTTATTTGGGCAATTATAGTTAATAGGAAATGCAAGTCTCCTAAAGAAATAACATTTTCTTCTTGAGCTGTTGAGGAACTCTGCATGGCCCATAAATGATAATAAGGCCGTGTGCGTGCTCAGGCAGATATTTGGCCCGGGGTTTGTTTTTCGGGATGCCCTTTTCCTTTGGGTGCCTCGGGCGCGCGCACCCAGTGCGTTCACAGCGAGCTTGCTGCGAAGCTCAGCGGACAGGTCAGCAGCACGTTTTAGGTTCAGACCAATGTGGGAACAGCCACGTTTCCTTCTGTTTTGGGTCGCTGAGTTTTTGTATCCAAGCTCCAAGTCAGCCAAGTTGACTTGAAATGCTGCCAGCCTGGCCTGAGATTTGAAAGTCTAAGTCTAACCAGGAAATCTCCTCTTGATGAAAGTCTGGGGAGGGAGAGAGGGCAAGATCCGTGTGTTATGTGCACTTCAGTAATTTTATCTGCAGTGAATTTAGCATTCAAAAGACACATTAAAAAAAAGGTAAAGGTTTGCAAAACACAGGTCCATTTCATGTAAACTCTACCTAAACTGTACTATTTTGTATTAAGACATCTGAGAATGCACAAACCACATTTATCAAATCTTTTCCACACTGGTTAAGACCCTCCTGTATACCCATCTCCTGGCAAAGCGCTCCAACAGCACCGAAGCTGAATCCGATTGAGCTGTGCTCATCTGGAGATGATTCCCCTTGCTGCCACATGGCCACTTTGGGGGGACCGGTCCCTATGGGGGGGCATCACCATCACCCTGTGCTGGGACAGGAGCTCAAAAACTGCAGGGATGCTTGTCTGGGGCAGAGGTGCGAATATGATAAGTTTGGATTTGCACAGAGCTGGTTTGGCAGGGCTGAGAAATGAAGGTCACGAAGTAAGGGGATCTGGGTTATTTATACATTGGGCGCTCGCCGCTGAGAGCAGCAACATTTGATCGGGGCCCTCTCCTGGACGGAGCCCCTGTGCACCCAGGGGCGCACACACAGCCTGCCCCTGGGCACATCGGTTACCCGCAGGTTTCCTCCCACCCTGGTTTGCAAAATAACCGGCTTTTGGGACAGGCTGAAGGGAAAATGTGTGAGGCTGAACCCGCCCGACCTCGCGGCAGCGTTTGTGGCATGAGTTGGGGGGGAAAATCCATTGCAAATCAGGTCCCTGGAGCCGAAGCATCTTTTGTCTACGTGTAAATGGTGAACTAGCACAAGTCAAAGTGTCTTTTTAAAGCCCACTGCTGGTTTGTGCAGTTTAATGATTTCCTCAGATTTTTTTAGTTACTTATTTCCATTCTCTAAAGACTCCTGGCTCTTTAACTTTTCTTTTTAATGGTATTTTCTGAGCATGTTTTCAAATTAAATGTTGATGAAAGACACCTTGCTTAAGAGGATGGGAGTTTGAGGAGCACTTGGGCCTGATTTGGCAAAAGCACTTGATTATCTTCAGTTTAAATTTACAAAGTAGTTAAGCACATGCCTAAAGCTAGGTATGTCCTTAAGTCCACCTCTGTTCAGCAAAGCATTTAAACACGTGCTTCACTCTAACCAGAGACAAGGGATTTTTAGCATATGCTTAAATATTCCCCAAACCTGGAACCTAAGCACTCTGGCAGATGATTACCTTCCTGCCTTTCTAGAACTGGTGGATCTGTGACACGGCTAAAAACATTTTAAAAATTCTTTAAAATACCCTGTTACTGGTAAAAGCAAGAGCAGCTCCTCCCCAGTGGCACAGGCTGTCCCACACCGTCCTCCCCAGTTTGGGGCTGGAGGGCCTATTGCCAGGGCAGGGAAGGGAGGGATGCTTTTCAAGTGAGTGAAGCTTTGTGGTTGCACTGACTGTCGTCTTGCTCTATATTTGGATGTTGTTGTACATGCAGAATGCAGGCCCCTGCCTGAAGCCTGTGGGTGTTGCTGAAATACAGATAATAAATGGCTCGTGTGATTCGACTGGAGCCGCTTTGCTGAGTATGTCTGGGCCCTATTCCCTTTGCTGGATGTGCCTGTTGTGGTGGTAATTTCTACAATACCATTCTGTTTTTAAGGCTTCAAGCATGTCGGTGTTTTTAAGACTAGACCTCGCTGGAGGGAAAGCTCAGACTGGAGATGTTCTGGGTAGAGTTTGGTGGTTTGTCAAAATAGTCAGCAGAGATGGTCTGAAGCTGAGTCCAGCAAAATCAGGCAGGCTGGGATCAGTGGAGCTTCCCCTGAGATCACCTATTCAGTTCCTGGGCATCTCCTGTGCTGAGTTCCTCTGAAACTGGTGAGATTGGCAGCACTTGAAGCCTCAAATCAAATTATCTTGGAAAGCAGGAAGGCTCAAAGCCCTGGCTGAGCCAGAAATCGGTATTTTCTGAGATTCAGCAACAGCCTTAAATCACAGCTTCCGTATTCCACATTTGAAAAAAGTGCCATTCGAATTTTTGATCCAGAGCTGCACCACGATGCAGTCATTCAGTAGCTGCCATAAACCCAGTACTGGTGGCATACCATCACATGTGGCACACCACATGCTGGTGATACCATCCCGTGCGTTGTTATCTGGTGCATCAGGCACCATCACCCATGCGAGCAGGCCCCCATCAGCCATGGGTGAATAAAGACTTCCCTTCTGTATTTAAACTAAAAAATCTCTTTAATATCAGTGCACCCAACACAAATGGCTCCAAGCATCCTCCCTGCCGTCTGCTCCCGTGCCGCAGCATCGAGGCCGCGTGTGGCACAGATGAGCATCGTGGGTGCCGGCTCCTGTCCTGCACTTGGAAACCAAAGAGGTGATGAAATGCAACTGTTGAAGAGGTGCTTTGGGTTTATTCATTGGCACTTTGGGTAAAAAGCTACATTTTCCAGCTTAAGGAGTCTCCTCATTCGCTGAAAGGAAACTGGCTGCTGATCACGTAGTTCTAGTGCCAGGCGAAGGGCTGGGGACAGGGAAAGAAGAGTAAATGGATAAAAAAATCAGTGCCAATTTTCAGACAGGGGTGATCTGAAAACCACAAGAAAGATCAGGTCTATCCCCAGCTGTCCAGCTGAAGCTCATCCTTAGGATGCGACAAAGCAGAAGCCTAGATCTGAAGAGCTCTCAAATTTTTTTGATTCAGGAATCTGCCCTCGTCGTTGAAGACGTAGCTCCCTCCTTGCCTGCCTAGTCCCCTCTTGTTTGCCTTGGCTGAGCAGCTCTGCTAGTATAGACTCCCTGCTTTTTTTTTGCCAAGACATGGGGGCCATTCAACAAATCACATTTTTTTCAGAATATATTCTTTCTCTGCAAGGCTCTTGGCTATTCCTATCTTTTATAAAAGTCTTTAAAAAAAAAAAA
>VZTL01074296.1:3970-15247 GCA_013400535.1 Scopus umbretta
TTGTTGATCAACACCCCCCCCCCCAACTCACAGCTTAAATTCATATACATGAGGTGTTATGAATATGCATAGATTAGGTTGTGAACTCTGAGTCAGAGACCAGCTGCTTTTTGCCTGCACAGGGAGTTTCTGGGCTTACTTTTGGTATTTGCTACTTTGTAAACCATCGTCAGACTGGACTTGAAGGAACATTGGGCGTTTATATGACATCATGACTATTGCTTATCAAAAACAGGGGAGGATTCTGATGCAAAATCTGCACCAGCATGATCATACACTTAAATTTCTATCCCGAAAGTGTAGGTGACTAAGTTTTATATACGTATTTTTTTCTAATGTATTTGACTCTTGTTTGATTGTTTAATTCGGGTGAACTGATCTATTACATTTGCATTTTAAACTAATCCGTCTAATAACCCTAATGGGTTAAGGCCATTTCAGCGAAGATTGATGTTAAACTCTTTGCTTGTACTAAATTGTCATTAGGGGGACACATATACACCTGAAACACATTAAATAGTCTTTGGGAACAAGAGAAGGATGCATTAGTGAGGCTGATAAGCATAAATATAGTTGAATATATACATGTGAAAGATCATAGAGCTAGAGAGTTGAGAAATCTTCCATCTCACAAGATGGAAAGACTCGTAGGTTGTAACTTTTTGGGGAGGGATTTACCAGATATTAAATTAATGCTCTGCTTAATTCTAGACAAGTTGCTAAGAAGTAGTAATGCATAATACACAAAACAAAAACAAAATTAAAGATAAATTTATTTTTGCTATTTAAGAAAAGAATGAGCAATGCAAATCAAGTATTTAAAAAATCTGATATCACTGCAGGACTCATCCCTGTATATTGAAATACAGATCCCAAATATTGGCAAAGTTACTGTGCCGTACATTGACTTGCTGTCGAAGTTCACTAAAATTGCCAGAAGTACCAGCATGCTCTAAAGGTACGTAAGTGTTCCATATTATGCAGTCAAATTGCTCCTAAATTGTAGTCATGAATCACTTGCGAGTTGTCTAGCTCTCAAGGCAGAATCTAGCTACTAATGTGAGCTAGTGACATAGAGATATGATACACTTTTTTCTAAAATTGCTTTTTCTGTATGTGTAATTGGCATAGTTGCCATAGGAATGTTACCTGATTGCCAAAGGGAAGGTCTGCTGAGCCACTGATCTGCTACTGGAAAAATATGAACCTTTAAGACTAATCAGTCTGTTCTCTAAATTAACAATGGAAGTTGTTGTGTATAGAAAGAAATTATAACTGATTCAGTTTGATAGGGACTTGAAAACATGCCATTCAGCTTAACATGTCTTTAAGTGAAGCATAGAGGCTAAGCCACGGGACCCAGTAATGGGAAAGTTATAATGTTTCAGGATTCAATCCTTTAGGAGTAAATAACTCACATTTGTCTTCGTTTCCAGTGTGAGTAATTTTTCAGTAATAAAGATGAGAAGACACTAGCCGTGTGTGAACTGGGATTAAATATGGATTCTTACCTTCAATGAAGTAAAATGGAAAGTAGTGCCATACTCTAAGTAAAAACAAAAATAATAAACCCCCCCAAATCTGTGCTCTCACAGTAGCTTTCTTAGTGGAGCACTAAATATTTTTCACATCACACCACACCACACCACACCACGCCACACCCCCCCAAGTGAAATATAAAGGGTGAAATTCGGCAAGGGAATCTGCAGGGAAATCTTTTTCCTTCCGTTTCTCCTGTGGATTTGTATGATCTGGCCTTCAATAAAGAGTTGCCTCAAAAAATATTCTGTAAATTCCAGTCCAACTTTGTTCCCAGCAAGTGCAAAGCTAAGAAAACTGTCAGACAAAGAGAGAATGAGGGAGTGTAATACTGAGGATACAAAAATGGGATTAGGACTTTGAAAGGAAGCAGGGGGAAGAAGAGGAGCAGCAAAAGAAAAGAAGAAAAAGGGAGGGACCTAAGCCACTTTCTCCCAGAGAGACAGGGGAGCTTAAAAAATTCTAATTAATTAGTCAAAAACTAATTAAATAACAAACGAGGGATCTTTCCTGGAATAAAAGGTTAATCTTTTCTTTATTACATGCAATATAATAAAATGGTAAAGCTTTTTGTACGCTTGGGGTTGGATTTTCTTCCAGTGTTCAAGGAGAATATATAAGATGTTGCTTTTGATTTCCTTTTGAACTCACTAAAATGTGGAAAGTAAGGCTCAGGCTTAGACGACCTCGTCTTTTGGCCAGCTAGGTTGTTAGAGAAGTGCTCTGAGACTCTCTCCAATGTACGGAGGCAAAACCAGTGGCAGGTTGGCGAGAGCTCTCAGGCAGCGATGGGTGCGATTTCACCACCGGAGGGCAGCACAGGTGCTGTTCTCCAGGAGTTTTCCCGGGAGGCATTAGCAGAGCTACTTTCTCTCCCTCTTGAAAGCTCCAGCAATTCCACTACCTTCGGAGGCTGAAACGAGGGCAGAGCTCAGCTTCTCGGACACCATCCCACAAATACAGATACGAATAAAATTGCACAAGGCTTTTCCGAAGCAGTTAGTTAAGGCGGAGAAACCGGAGAAGGATGTGCAGAGAGTGGTATTTGGCACCTGCAGAACCGACTAGTGAAAGTGAACTTGGCTGGTAGCTGGCTCTGAAAATGACTTGCTCTGGTGCTTGATGCAAGTCAACAGGATGAGGAAACAAATGCAAAAGCAAGGAAATGTATTCTTAATTTTGAAAAGAATTTTAGAAGCTACTGGTGACAAATGGATCTCAGATTTGAGCCGGGGGAGAAGGGGAGGAAGAGACATGCTTGTTCTCCGAAGAACGCTCGATGGGAGCAGAGGAGAGGGGAGAACTGGCACTATTACTTCCTTGATCTTGGGACTCCCGAGTACTTTGTCATCCCAAGGGCCAGATCAAGCTGCTAATATCCTTTTGTGTCCCTTACGGCAGCCAAAAAAAATCCTGCAAGAAAAAATATTTTACACTAACAGTTGTCACGCTTGTGATAGAGGAGCAGCTGCCACATCTCTGTTCTGCTCAGGGATCCAGATTTGTGGTGATTTTCCCCAAGAGCAGTGCAGAGCTGTGAAAAACAGCCACAATGAAGACCGGCTTAAGCCACTTTCTTGCATTTGTAGTTGTTCACATGCTAAAACAAAACTCTCCCATTGATGTCTCTACAGTGGTCTTCTATGGTACTGTGATGCACTTGTGGTTTATGTTCGTTGATGCATTTGTGTTTTATGTTCATCTAATCTTTTTTATTATATTTACTTTCAGGTTGAACAGCCACAGTCACCAAACAATGACAGTAAGTCAGCTGGAATCCCTGCTCAAGGAGAAAGTATGTTTACCAGGATAATAGCAGAAACCACATGCTGGGGTAGTAATTCATTTCAGATAAGTAGATGTTGCTCCTGATGTACTGATATCAATTTAGTAACATGTTCAGAAGGATGTTGCCCTGTTGTTGTATCATGAAGATCTGGTCATACTTGTATGCTTAGGGGTTTTGTGTTGTTGTTTGGGGGTTTTTATTATGCTAAAGTACTAAGTAGTATTTTAAAAGCCTCCCTCCTTCACACCGTGAGTCCTTTTTTAGCATCAAATACCTAAGCACTCTTCTCTTTCAAGCAGAACAAACCTCTGGTGTAGGACTGGCACGGTCCCACTGTGATTTTATTTCTTAGTTACTAGATGCTTGTGGCTCAAGTAACAACGCTTGACTTATTTAAGAAACTGGATTCTCCATGGCAGTACAATGTCTGTAATTGTTTAGCCCTTTTCAAGACTGGCGTAAAACATTCTGTCACATCAGAAGAAGAGCATTTTAGGCATTTTGTACTCTTTTTACTTAGAAGTATCCAGCTACCAGAGAGCTCAGCGTACTTAAATCTCAACATAAATTTGAACAGCAGAAACACGCTTTTTTAAATTGAGGAGGTGGTGGTGGTGTGACTATAAGAAAACTAGATTTTTATTATTTTATTTTTGCACAAACTGAGCCATGAAAATCTGTTTATCAACATCATGATATTTTATTATATTTGGACATTTGCAAGTTAACCTAATGTCACATATCATGCCTAATAATAGTTATTACTTACAAGGACACAGAAGAGTATTCCATGCCTTCTAGAGCACTGTGTGACAGTCTGTTGGCTCTACCCTAAGACTGTTCATAGAAGAAGAAATACATTAAACATAACCTGATGTAAATTCCAAGGAAAATCCAACCTCCTGCTGTGCTTGGCATGGGCTTGGCCTGTAATTTGGGAGGGGGAAATAAAATCTTTCTGATTTCACAGCTGTTGTTGCACCTCAGGGCTGCAGTAGTATTTGCAACCCATTTGCTTCTCGTCCACTGAGTAGGACATCTGAATATATCCTCACCCTAGTCTGAATAAAATATTAACATATCACAAGGCTGTTAGGACAGATTGTATCCAAGACAATCTTTTCTCGCTGTAGAAAAGCCTATCAATCATAACTTGGTATAGTTGTTATTAATGTCATAGCTTTTATTCATTTGGCTATATGTAGCTAACTGAAGAGTAACGTTTGCATTTTCATGTTAAGCATTTCCTATCACAAAAGAAACTGCTGAAATATTTTCTTATTATAGAATTTATGAATTGAAAATACCCTCCAAGGTCCTAATTAGAGGTCTGGTATATTTAATTTACAAGGTTCTATGTTGTTTTTTAACAGCATTGTGAAATAGAGCTGTTACATATATTTTAGTACCTTAACAGAAAACATCATTAACTTAAGGCAAGGTTACTTCTACATATATATCCCAGGAACAATTCAGTTAAATAAGTACTGCAAGATACATAAATGCATGATGTA
Organism: Scopus umbretta; assembly: GCA_013400535.1. Taxonomy (NCBI): domain Eukaryota; kingdom Metazoa; phylum Chordata; class Aves; order Pelecaniformes; family Scopidae; genus Scopus; species Scopus umbretta. The sequence goes on from VZTL01074296.1 coordinate 8,813, forward strand.
CACAGATAATAATTCAGATACACTTAAGGGTTCATATACTCTTTTAAATATTTATCTGTAACATATCACAGTGGTTATTCCCAAGCCAAATCTTATTCTGCTTCTGTTTGGATGCACATTGTCAGTCAAGGATGCATTTATATTGGTAACTGATTGGGTTTTGAATTTGTATGTGCATGTTAAAAAAAACCCCACAAACACAAAAGAAAAAGTTCCTAATGCCCTCAGTAAGATAAGGAATAGTAATTTTCTCTTTGCATGGGCAGAAAGCCACATTTGGACCACCTACCACATGTACCTGTATTTAGACATCATAACCAGCATAACGGCCAAGACCAAGAAAAGCAGCAGGTGGTTCAGAGCATCTTCTAGTCAGTGAAAAGACATAGGGGAAGCAAGATCTGACAGTCAGCCTTGCACTGTTGTGCACATAGAAACTCTAGATATGCTGACAGTTCACCTAATCAAATGATCTAGGGCTGACCTTGCCTGTTTTTATGACACCAAAGATATTCGTTGTATTTGTTGGAAGTAAGTCTTACTGCCTTTGTAGTCATTCTTACTTGCTCAGTAAAGCATAGATAAGCGAGGAAAAGATTTTGAGTATTTCAAATGCCAGGGCATAACTCTAAGTTCAGTTTTGACTATAGGAGTCCTTCCATCATTTCTAGTCAAATGCAATAAAACGTGACTCCTGAACGTCACTGTCTTGGGAAAAGCAAGAAAAGAGGGAAAAAAAACAAAAAAGAAAAGTAACAGCAAACTGTAGGAAAATGACCACAATGTGTGGGATCCCCAGTGCTGCCTCCTAAGCAAAGAACTTGGCCTGGGACGGAGAGCCAAACGCTGAACAGATGCCTTCAGACTCGTGCTTGGGAATATAAATGATGATGCATGAAAGAGCTCTTTTCTACTGACTCAGTAAAGTGTTCAAGAAAGTAAGGCAGCAATGTAGTTGGGATAGTTATGCACTTCTTTATGTGCTGTGGGTAACAAGAACCAGAACTTTTATACCGTACCAGAAGTCCAGACCCTTCTTTTCCATGTTTCTGGCCAGCTAATGCCCTGGCTGCATGCTACTGCCCTGGCACGTGACGTGTTCAATAAAGGGCAGCTCGTCTTCTAAGCACTCAAATCCACTGCCTTTTTCTTTATAGAGTGCAATTTCACTGACTTGGCTGCTAGGGCTCCAAAAATAGGGACAGGGTTTGTTCCCCAGTAATACTTGCAAAAGGACATGGCACCGTAGAAAAGAGCCTCAACTTCAATGACACAGTGTTCCTGAATGTTAAAAGATAAAACTTTGTTCAAGAAGAGCTTGCAACCTGAAAGATTTTTTAAAATGATAGTAAAAGGACTCTCCTGAAGTGAGTTGGACTCTCCTGAAGTGAGCCAGCCCCTCCAAATAAACGTCTTCTTAAGAAAGAAATGCAGCAAGTATGAAAAAGAAATAGCTAGAACTCAATTTGCCAGAGTGCAAAGATGGCTCTGTACTGCATGTGCACATCCATTTTATATGGAGGTCTTTCACTCACAGTTGACTGGTGGGAGTGGGAATATTTTATTAGCTAAGTTCAGACCCCGACTCTTTCTCTTTAAAGATTACTGAAATACTGGGATTGATTCGCATTTATAATAAGGCTATTCATGTAAAGCACAATGTAAAGAGGACTGAAAATTTATTTGTTTTCTGTACTCATTGCACAAATTTCAAGGTCTCTGAAGATTGCTCATGGGTTGTAAAGGGCTCTCGATATGAACAAGCATCAGGCCCATATATTTGCCTCACTCCCCCCTACTCTTATCTCCCCTCCCCCATTAATTTTTGATTTTATGTTTATGAGGATCTGAAAATAGTCTAATTCTTTTCTATCTGGTTTGGGCCTATCTTTACCAGCTGGTAAATAGGAAATGTTCACTGTAGGAAGCCAATACTCTGCAGAGTGTAAACAGATGGAATCAATATAAAGTGACAAGTTAGACTGTGCTACTGAGAATACAGAGCCAAAACTAAGAGCATAACAGTCACGATACTTATTTTGTTCCAATTCATTTGGTACTGAATAGCACTTCATATATGCACAGCTGTGTCCTTCCGTTTTTTACTTTCTTTCTTCTGGTTTGATGATGACAATTTCAAAGAAAAACTTTAATTAAAGATTTTACACAAAATGGCCCAAAGTAGAATATAGGGAAAATGAGCACTGATGTGTTTATAGCAAGAGAAGAATATTTTTCAGGCTTTTATTTTCTTTCTTTATTTTTTAACAAAACAAACACAATTTGATGTGTATCTCTCTGCGTGTAATACGCTAGATTGATAGATCTTTGCAGATTGAAATCTTCCATTTGGTGATAAGGTATATCTTTTATGTGTGTATATATATATAAACATATATATGGTTATAACCATAACTCTAAAAGCTTCCCCATCATCCCCTTTCTTCCCCCAGTGCCTGTTACAGCAGGGTGCCATGAAGGGCAGGGAATCTAAGTGTACATCTCTGCATGGGTGTGATGGTCGAACGGAAGTGGACAGTCAGACAGGGAGACTGCTACTGACTGCTGTCAGACTGTCTTGAGACAGACTTGAAGCAGAGTGACTGAGGGTCTTCATTTTCCTGCCCTAGCCAGCTTGTCTCACATGCACCTCCTCCACTCTCGAGGAGGGTGTTTTGGATACCATGGATCTGATGCACAGTCCCTTCAGGGACAGTTAGAGGGGTGGTAAGCTTCCAAGCTGTCCCGTGTTGCAGGGTTTGCCTTGAAAGCACATCTGAGCTCTAGTCCTTTTGCCAGAGAGAGTGCCAGGTGTTATAGTATGGGTTTTTCTTTACTAATTTATGCATTTTTGACACATTTTCATAAAAATGGAAGGAGGCAGCATGTTTTACCACTCTGTCCCCAACTTATTCTTTACAGCATATTTCTTAATGCTGCCATTACAATTTTGCTATTTTTGCTTTCTTGGCAAATAATTACCCCAGATTTCCCATATGTTGTTTATTAGGGTGACTGTATGGCTCTAATGAGGGGCAGCAACCGCAAGTTTGAACACAGATTTTGCTTCTAATCCTTGTGTCAAGGGCAAGCAGCTTTTGTTTCCTGCAGAGGAAACACTGGGTCTGTCCCAGTCTCCTCCGTGCATATCCCCTTAGATAGGCAAGTCATTGTAGCGCATCTGTGCAGAACTTCTCTGCCTCCCCATCCAGCCTGTTGCCTTCTCTGCAAAGCACAATTTTTCTCCTACAATGCTAGGGTTTTTTTTTGTTCCAGGGATTCCCTAAAACCTCTCTCGGACTCATTCAACACCAGAAAAGCAGTATATGTTACTGTAGGTAGAATTCAGGAGTTTGAGGTGATGGGAATGCATGAAAGCCCCTTTCCAGATCTAGGGTTTTTTTTGTTCCAGGGATTCCCTAAAACCTCTCTCGGACTCATTCAACACCAGAAAAGCAGTATATGTTACTGTAGGTAGAATTCAGGAGTTTGAGGTGATGGGAATGCATGAAAGCCCCTTTCCAGATCCCCTTCCCACCCCTGCCAAATACCCTGAGCCACCAAGCAAGTTCCATAAAGGCTGAGAGAGGGAAGCAACGCATGACGCAGGTGGTACCTTACAAGCCCAGATCCATGGGAGACACAGTTTCTGAGGAAAATACCTTGATATGGAGTGACTGGCAATACTTGTGTGGGTAGCAAAATGAACTTCAGTGATTTGTGGCAGGAAATTGTCTCACAGTAAGCTGCAGTCTGCATAAGGGAGATTCTGGAAGTTCCTCCTGTTGCAATGCCTGTGGAGGACGTTTTTTCAATGGATATCCTTTGTGCTTCTGAAGTATAAGAAAATATTTAAAATATTCATTGTACTCCTCCTTCCCAAGGGATCCCCAAGTGCTTCACACGCATAAATGCTGCCGAAATGCAGTCACTGCTGGGGTGGGGAGAAGCAGCCAGCTGGCATGTGTCAGTGACAACAGAGAGCGTTATGCGAAAGACACTACGGCAAGGCCCTGTGGTTGCTAAAAGGGCTGTGATATCACTAACACTCCAGAGAACAAACAGGAACATTGCTTCTAGTGGCTCTGCTGAAAGATTCTGATAGCGTAAACTGGTTGGTACGTAGCTTATCTAACCTGTGAGGATAAATGGTCCTATCAAGCTGGCAGAAAAATGTACCACTGGTGCCAGGCACCACAGTATCCAAACCTTCGCCTCGCTCATTAAATAATACATTTCAGTTAAATCTGATTACAGGGAGAAATGAATCAAGGTTGCTGCATTTCTTTCTCCATGAAAAGCTTGGAGTTGTGGTGGAAATACATTGCCAATCATAGCAAGAAAGAGAAATCCTAGCCTACTCTGGTGAAGTCTAATCCTTCCTTTGAATTTGAATTTCCTTTGTTGTTTTATATCTATCACTACAGGAAAAGACTTTTTAAAATTAATAAAAACTGTTTTTCCTTTTTTCATGTCTTTAGCCAGATAAAAAGCTTTATCCTCTTCCACCCTTTTTCACCAGGCAGAGTTGCCAAGGAGTAGTCAAATCCGTCTGATTCATAGCCACTTACTTTGGGCAACCTTTGCTTACATCAGTGGATGGTTATAGCCACAAATAGGCCTATTCAATCTGCATAATGCTTTGTAGTGAGAGTACAGGGCTTGGAATCTTGACTCTTTTTGTTAAAACAAACAAAAAGTGAAATCTTGGATGCACTGGAGTACCAACTTCACTGTGATCAGGATTTCCTCCAAGGACTTTCCTCCTCCTTACGCCTGGTAGCACTGCAGAACATATGCAACTGAACTGGATTTAATTCTGTCTCAGGCAGCTGCATTTGAATGAGTGAGTAAGGAGCAGTGGCAGAATCTTTATTATTGCTGCTATTATGTGAGCCAGAAAGAACACAGCCTGACTTTCAATTCCCCGGTTGCATTTGCAGAAATAGCAGTTAAAAAGAGTGGTATTTTTAAACAAGGCATTATTCTTGTAAGCTGAGCAAATTCAACACAGAACAGAGTAAGCATGGAAGCCTTCAGTGCTACTTTTATTGTCAGTTTTTGGTTTGTAAGCTTACTTTAAGATCCAGGTTGCTAAGATTTTTAACAGACTTGGAGAAGGGACTTGCAATTGCTAGAATGCTAATACATTCTTCAGTTTGTCCCATGTATGCTTTTTCTTTCAACCTCTAAATCGTCTTGATTTTGGTAATTTCTGAAGTGAAGTGAAAAAAGAATGCTTTGGTGTATGTAGAACAAATAATTCACTGATATTCTGCTGTTCACTGATACTTATAAAATGTATACCTGCCTTGATCTTTGATACTTGGTTTCCAGCAAATCTCTAGGTTTCAGTCATTCAAGGAAGTTCATCCTCTGCCTACAGTTTAAAATATATGAATTGTGTCTGAAATTCACTGCTTTGCCTAAAAGAGTTTTGAAGTTTACTAGTGCCATTTGAAAAGGAAATTGCCTTAGACATTGAGTAAATGCACAATATTCATTTCTCATGGAGTGTTATTGTAACATTTCCTACTGTGCCAGGGAAGGTTGTCCTGTATTATCAAAACAGGTATAAAATGGTGTTTTGTTAGAAAAGCTTTCCAGTGCTTGCACTTGTGTCAGTTGTGTCAGTACTGGTTTCTTGCTCATTGAAATCACCTGTAATTTGTAGATTGCAAAGAATGTGAAAAACATTATCAGGTGCTGCAGACTTTTTACCTACAGCCATGCAGGATGGATACAGAGGCAGACAATAAGGTAAATTCTTGAGATCACCTGTTTCCGGATGAAGGTCTCAGAATTTGAAAAGTAAGTAAAGAAACAGCCATGATTTTTCATGGTAATAATAAGAGTAATAATAACAGAGTAATAATAATAATAAATGATGGAGCCTTTGTGATCTTCTGAATGACAGTGGCTGGGGGCTGCTTGCAGCAGGCTAATTTGCCAGTTTATCTTCTGTATGCAAGTTGCAGTCTTCAGCCTTTCTCTGACTAAATGGATGCAATAGTATGTAAGGATAAATATGTTGGTAATTCATTCCAAAGGGATGAGTTCTGCATCAGAATTTATCCCAATCAGCTTGATTTTCAGGATGGGGGTTAAGAAGCTTTGTTGCCCTTCTTTGGACCCTCTCCAGCACCTCCATGTCCTTCTTGTAGTGAGGGGCCCAAAACTGAACACAGTATCTGAGGTGCGGCCTCCCCAGTGCTGAGTACAGGGGTACGAGCACTTCCCTCCTCCTGCTGGCCACACTATTGCTGATACAAGCCAGGATGCTATTGGCCTTCTTGGCCCCCTGGGCACACTGCCGGCTCACATTCAGCTGGCCGTCAACCAGCACCCCCAGGTCCTTTTCTGCCGGGCAGCTTTCCAGCCACTCTTCCCCAAGCCTGTAGCGTTGCAAAGAATTGTGGTGACCAAAGTGCAGGA
>VZTL01074298.1:0-70566 GCA_013400535.1 Scopus umbretta
AAGTTCAAAACTTCAGTAACAAGAGCAAACTGGCTCTTGTTTCATACAGAACATGGTCAACCACCTTTAAATATGATACAAAGCCAGGCCTATCAATAAAGCACTCTACTCAGGCATTGAATATCCCTTTTCTTTTAATGAAATGATATAGAATCTCCTCTAGAGGCCTAACACTATCTTTCCTCCAAAATATTAAACATACAATAAATACATTCAATGCTATTGAGCATTCTTTTTTAATGATATGAAACTGAGACCCTTGGAAGATGAAGGCTTTGTATATGACAGCTTAACTGCTTGCAATCAAACTAATTTGCAGTACGATGACCTGAAATGAGTTTAAAAGCACCATAATGCATGTTTAGCAATCAGTGAAGCAATTCTTTATTATTCAGGTTCACATTTGCAATTTGTGTCACATGTTTTGGGAAAAAGAAAGAGAAAAAGAGGGGGAACACACACATACACAAAAATTCTTTTGCCTTGCAAGAGGCGATGAGCAAAACATGAGCTACATGTAACATGGGGCATTAGAGACCAAATTTAGACAGAGAGCAAATCTTAAGTCTTTCTGCTGCTTATATAAATCTTATAATCTCCAGAAAAGGAAGTTATAAAATTAAACATTTGCTTATAAATTATCATGTCTTGATTTTTCTAAACTGTTTTTTGTTGGAAAAAAAATGATTAAGTAAGTTCACCTGAAATACCATCAAAAATATGTACTGAGTATGCCCCAAGATTTTTAAACTGTAAACAGCACTGTCTACCAACCACCTGCAACATGCCTCTCTTCTGCTGATAATAAAAGTTAGAGACCTTTCTGGCAAATAAAGGAGATTTTCATATCACCCCTTCAAATACATAAAATGTCTTATTTCCTTCCTTTCTCCCTTTCTTTCTTCCTCCCTTCCTTTCTTTCTTCATGCCATCTCCATTCATCACATTTGTTATCCCTGGCAAAAAGATGGCTCCAACAAGGTAAGTGGACAGCCATACACAGAAGCAGAAGGATAAGGGACTAACAAGCTCAAAGCATTTGGTGAAGAAACGCAAGAGCACTAACTGTAACATCATGCCAGAAAAAAAACCCGCAGGAACCACACGAAAGGGCAAAAGTGAGCCAAAGATATTACACAGCACAGAACTGCTCAATTCTAATAACTCAAGCAGGAGTGGGCTTGGGGAAGAAGGAGAGTGAAGGCCTCCCAAGACAGACAAGAAGCACACTTTAGCTCAGCACTGCTCAGTCCTAAGTGGAAACTCCTTGGGGACATCGTCTCCTCAATCACCAAATGTATCTGGGCTCTGTCCCAAATAAATTACTCATTGCATTGTTCAGAGGTTGAAAATCTCTGTTTCAGCAATGAGGGGACAAACCTGAAAGACCTGAAATTCTGAAATCTGATCTCAGTTCTGCTTGAACTAGTTGGATAAGAAACCGCTGCTGTGCCCTGCTTTCCTTGCTTAAGATTTGGACACTATAGTTTCACCCAATCCAAAGAAGAAAGGATTAGTATTTAAAATTCAAAGCATTTTATTCAAAAAGCACGAGCATGCATTAGGGCCGGGTTCTACAACGTATGAGGAAATACCATTCAGAAGGGCTGCAAAAATAACTCGGACCTTCATCATCGCTGTTCAAAACGATCCAAGTAGAGACCTGTCTTGACCAAATTCCAGCCCAGGACATTTATTCTGCTTGCCTAAACATTCCTCGAATATTGAGTTCATAATATGTGGGGTTTTTTAACCTCTAGAAAAATACACAGTTTTGTTCTCCAAAACCAGCTGTTTTGCTCCAGCTATTCTCATCATGATTAGTAGGATGCTGGAAATATACATACGTGTGTGCTTCTGCTGTTCTTCTTGCTTTGATGGTCATATTGCTAGCAAATGCTTTAACAAGTCTCAGTTCTCCCTAGGACCGGCACTACCATTTATAAATGCTAAAATTAATAGACCTGGGGTAGATTTTATTACACGTAATGTATTTAGTTGGCAATGATGATGCCTCCCTTACAGCAGCTGTTACAATAAACTGCATTTTCAATGGCTTCTGGAAAACAAAAGACAACACCTAAAAGATTTCAGATAAGCACAAGGGTTTCCAGGTCTCACTGCTCCACACCAAGTCTGCTCCACTGAGGTCTGCAAATAATAATAGGTAATTACAACATACAGAGAGATTTCTGATGGTGATCTTGTCCACTTTTCTTGAATCTGAATTTACTATCAGAAGATTCATAACCTCTGTTGTCAGCTCCACTTCTGCAAAGAATGGGCACACGGAGATTTTAAAGTGGAGCTAAAATGGATTTCAGCATACCCTTCACAATAATAGTTGGTAAAAGTAATTACAGTGATAAAATTGGAGATCATTCATTACCCTACTAAGCAAATTAGAATTTGTTAACAATGATTTATAGCGCCAAACACAGGATAACAAGGATTGTCTTTTCAACTGTATTCACAGGGGACATGACAGTTTAAGTGTGGTGCCATCCAAACAGCCACTGCTGTAGTGCTTTTGTAGACCTCATAGTATTTCAGATGGATACATACTTTTACATAAGCAAAATACATTTAAATGTTTGGCATCTAAAGTCAAGCACTAAAAATAACTGAGCAACTTAAGCTACGTGCAAGAACAACAACTCTTTATTTACCAACATCACTGTGTACGTGATGTGGAGCAAAATATTATATCCGTTCTGTAATATTACCTGGTTGAATTTCTTAAACCTCTTTCAAATGATACTTCTGATCTAATCTGCTTGTTTCTCTCCTGTGGAAACTAACAGGTGTTCCTGTACTCTCCTAGAGTGGAGTCTCTTAACACACTCCCACCTGAAGAGAGTCAACAACATCACGAATTTGACCACCTCAAAGAGCAAAACATAGCCTACTTAGGATTGCTGCCATTGTAAACAGACCAGGCAATGAAGGAAAACCTACTGGTTTTAAAGTCTCTATCTGAGAATATGCGCCCACACAACGTGCTGCTATAACTAATTCCACATTTCTTCTGTAAGGTAACATCTTGGGTGAAAATCAGACCAATTGCATAGTGAAGTAGATGGCCTTATCTAGGCCAAATACTGGTTTTCCATCATCTCTATACTAATACCACCGGTGCTGCACTTATTCTCCTCGGGATGAGTTTTTAGAGCTCTGAGTAATGTAATGCAACATTGCACAACACAGTGTCCCAGTGGCATGCTGTAACTACGCAAACATCTGCTGAACTGAACCCACTCAGGGCCAAATTGGATAGCACAACTGATTAGCTAGAGCCTTTGGGAATATGCTCACGATTTATGTTTGTCTGAGTCACCAGCCCATGTGCAAATCACATTTTTCGTTTTTCTTCCCTTTTTTTTAAGGTGGAGCAAGAGCATTGTTTGGAAACGAAGAGACACAGGAGTTTCTTTCTCCCTTACAACTCCCCAATACCGTTTCCATCACCAGCTTATTACCAAATTCTGTCCAGCTCTGAAAAACCCACAAACTCTGTGCTTTTGGGGGAAAAAACCTGCTAAGCAAAAATAAGCATTAAATAAAAGGAACAGAAAACCCTCAGAAATTGCCACAAAGACTTGAGAAGCAGACCAATGGAAGAAATGGAAACAAGTTCCCATAAACAGAGAAACTGTACAGTTGCCAAAGAACCTGACAATCTTGGGAACTGGGTTTGTAATTTCAAAATAAAATACTCAGTTATTTAAAGTTTTGATTTCTATTGTTCTGTGTTGCAAACCAATGAACCACCTGTATCCTTTAACGTGAATCTGGCTGGGTGCGAGATACACAAAAAACCCTAGCAAAAATCATTATTTGTAGTCAGATAAGAGAAAAACCTTTTACTCTTATTCAAACTCCAACCATATTGTAAAACATCCCTCTCGACCTCCTGAAATCATAGACAGGTGGACAATGTTAAAAATTCACATAATTCAAACAACTTTTCTTTTACAGCTCCAAAGGTGGGGTTTTTTCCTAAAAATCTAACTAACTTTCCAATTATCTGATCTGACTTCTTCATGAGATGTAATCTACCTTATATTCTGTCTTTGATGAGAGACAATGACAATCTGCAATATAAAAAAATATCAAAGACAATTGGAAGATTTTCCAGGAAGTATTCAGTTATGATATCTTAGGGTACACCAATATTAAGAGCATATCCAAATATTTTTTCACATGCACAAATCGTAAACTAGACTGACCCCACAGAAAACAATAAAGTCAGGCCAGTACAAAAGGCTTATAGGAGTATTAGAATTATTTTTACCTCTGTCTCTTCTTTACTGACTACATATTTAGTAATAAGTGTAAGGGATAGGAAAGTGTCCATTCTGACAAGGAGCACCAAGACGTAAAACAGATTCCAGCAACAATGAAAACGGCTTTTCAACAAAATCTACTCAACACACTAGCACTTGTGAAAGAAGTAGAAATTAAGTTGTTCCTAACTGAAAAAAAACTTGTAGAGGTACTTGGAATTCCTCAACAACTTTGCATCATTAACACTCATTCAGTGGTTACTTGCATGTGCCTGGCTTTGCTGAAAGCCCCTAATTAGAAAATCTGTTTAATCAAAGGCAGTTCTGATCATCCAGGTTAGGTATGAGTTAGGCTGAATCACCTGATGGAGATTCCCAACCCTCTCCATTGACTTCATAGCGAAGGTGGGTTGTCAAAGCAGGCAGTATGAATGCTGTCCCCAGAGCATGTGAATTGTTCCTTTACCTACTGCTTTTCAAGAAGCACTAACGTAGAGGCAACAAGAACATAAGAATCCAGTCTCCAACTTTGCCATTCAGAAATTTACCTAGTTATAGCATAAAACTAGGTAAGATTTCAGCCTTCACCACGACAACTGGAAGTGCATAATGAATTACTGGGATGGAACTATCATACAGATATTAGAAAAATGATTTTGTATTGCTGGGACATGTCAGGTTTATAAATGTTTCCCTAAACACTCAGTGACCTCGGGAAGCTCTCTATAGAATGAAAGGATCCAAAAGTAATTTTTGCTTTGCTGCAGCATGCACAGCATCCACAAACGCTGCAGACACATGACCATTTACCCGTCAAACTTGAGTGCTTGGCATAAGCATGATTCTTAAAGGAGATTCCAAGTCAGACAAGTATTATCTCCATTATGAACACGCTAGGTAACATGGCCTAAACACACAAAGATTCCATTAAAACTTGGATTTAAACAGCAAATATAAGCTACTTAATCCATACCTCAGTGTTCATTCATTTCTGAATAAAACCTGCTTCCACCTGTGTTTCTGCTTTCTGTAGTAGATGTGCTTGGAAAGCAAATCTACCATTAGTCCATTTTAACTTACCTGGTTGCCTATGTTTCCTTTGGTGCTCCACAGTACGCAATTATTTTGTAGTCCAAAGCACAACATACATTGATCAGTAATTTCCACAGGCAAAAGCTTTATTATTATCTATTAAACTAAAAATTACTGTTGTTTTATTTGAGACCAATGACCCTTGTTTTGATGTTCTAGGTTAACAGTGAACACAAAAACTAACAGTCTTTTCTAGTTAAAAGTTTTGGAAGAAAAGTAGTCAATTCAAGTGCATATTCTTTTGCATTTTGATAATACAATAATTACATTTATCAGAAACACATGCTAATTGGATCATTCTGGAGCATTTTTCTCATTGTCTGGTACCGCAAAACACATCTGGGTTTTATTTGCCCCATGTAAGTTAATAAGGGTATGGACTTCTTTAAAACAATAAGCAAGATAAAAACAATTTTCCAAAGCGAAAAGGAAGGAAAAAACCCTCCACATTTCATCCAAGACTGCGTAAGTGTAAAAATGACCTTAAGATAGAAAATGAAGGACATTTTCTACTTGGCTATTAGTGAAGAAAGAAAAAGAAAGTTAAAGAAATCTTATTACTATGACTATACATAAGAAACAGTGCAGTTAAATATATCACATTAATGGAACCTAATAAGGGATGTCTCTACCACCTACACGGATCCAAATTAGTATGACTTAAAGTGCCAATACATTGGCACTAGAAGATGTCAAGCTTCTTCTTGTTACTAAATCCCTAACTCGGGAGAACTGGAAACTTTCAAGCTTTTTGCTAGAGCATAGGGGATGTTGACACCTTCCAGATTTCACTTTACTGGACCAACCCACAGACATTATGGTGCAAGGGAACAGCAGATGGCTTTTCTTCTGTTACCTCTGCTTCCTAAAGATGAAGCTGAACATTGTTCTTAAACCATGCCTATTCAGCTCCTGCTATAAGGAGAACAAGGCTTATTTATATACGTTAAAGCCTTCCATCCCATGTTATATTTGTCCCATTCCAGAGCATGTCTGTATATGTTCATATGATCTGAATTTTAAGAGCCCAGACAAAGAAAAGCAATTCGCTCTGAACTATGGGAAGACATTCAAGTTTAGTCTTAATGTAAAATAAACATTGAGCCATTTGATATTATTTTTCCCTTCATCCCCTCCCTCTTAAAAATACATATGACACAAACCAGGGGAAGTACTGAAAAAAAAGAAAACCAGTTTTTCCCTGTTTCACAACTTACCTTACACTGATTTCAGCTTTGATATAATTAGAAAAACTACCACAAAACTTTTTTCTATTGATAAAGCTCTTTTAAGATCTTACCATTGGCAGAAGTATGAACATTCACTTTATGCAAAAGTCCAATGTAAATTCAGCAGGACAGTCTTTCTCCAGGTATTAAGCAATTTTTGTGCTTGCATTTTACACATTACATATGAGGTCACACAGACAGTTTAATCCCATAACTTTCCTATAGGATCACAGACCTCTATGAAGAAAAGTCTACATTTCACCATGTACTAATGGAAGAAAATTACTCTCTGGGAATCTGACAAAAGAGCAACAAAGTTTTTCCATCATGTAATCGAATACTATACAGTTTTCTTTTCTCCAGAGTTTGATGAAAAGACAGAAGGAGGCTTTGATTACACTATTAACTATATAGAGCAATGCTGTAGAAAAATTATCACTGCATTTTACCCACCTCTTTTTGGACATACATAAAGCTCTATTTCTCCTACAGATATTATAAAGGCAGAAAAGACATGCTCAGAGACTATAGCGCAAGTTACAAGTGAAATAGGGTATGAGCAATTTAAATACAGATCTTGGAGGAAAATAAACAATGCATTGGATTGACTGGAAAACCTTTTTTACTCCCAAGCTTATCTGTGCAAGTAAAAGGTATATTGATGAATGTGGGAATAAACAGATAGAAAGGTATGAATATAGACTGTTAAATCAATAAAGGGACATGCAAATAAACAACAAAAAAAGAATGATCAATTACCAAACCAGCTGGGGCCTGATCCTCTTCTCATGACGCAAAATATAATTCTAGCATAAATACAATTACAGCTGTGTTTTCCAAGATCATCTGTGAGACACAGGGCTTTTAACCAACAGGCAGAAATCACCATGTCATGTTCTCTGGGCTGTGGTACACAGGAGCTGAGACAAAACTGCCATAATGGGCCCTTTAAAGTCTATGAATCAATGAGAATTGGTACAAGGGGAACTCAAGATCCTACCGTCTCCGATTAGAGAGCTGGTAAGACCATAGTTGATTTTATTTGCTATAATTGTATAAATTAAATACTGTTGGAATTTATGTAGTATATGACACCTGATTAGTTCAGGAAAACATTGACCACCATGTCTGAAATTTACTTAGAATGCATTCATGGAGGAAGAAATAGAAAAAGATATGTTAACCTATTGGGCAGACTGAGATTGGTTATTTATGCTTGTTTCCATATAATAAGGCACTTTCGTTTCAGGAGTAATACTATGCTGTTCAGAAGCACATGTGTTAAAGTTGAGATACACTTACAAAGTAGCCTGTTCCCAAGCTGGAAGGAGCTGAGCTCTGCAATAAAACACAAAGACAAAGTGGAAAGTCAGCGATGGTTTTTAACACGTTCCAATCCACATAGCTCATTACCAGCCCTTTCCAAGCTTTTCATCACTACATCACAGCACCAATGTGCTGCCCCTTGTCATCTGCTACTGAAACAAACACGGTGTTGCTTAATTTTTCCCTTTACATCTCTCAACGACTCTGAGATGGTAACGTGCTATTTACTGAATTCCAAGCTTCTGCGGTGGATGTAATTGCCAATTTATTTGACAGGCAGCTGGGTAATGAATTAATGATGGCATTTCGCCCTGCACTGAGACTAAACAGACACTCATCAACCAGCCTCCCTGACATGCTGACATTCAATGCCCTGGACTCCAGCTACTCGGCTTTGTGGCCACAAAGGGGCAGGCAGGAGGGGGAAAAGAAAAAAAACATAGACTGACTTCAAAACAAAAAGCCCGGTGGGTTTGGATGACTTTTTCAGTGTATGACCTGTTTGCCAATTTATTCCCGAAAGGCCCCGGTTAGTACACACATAGTGCTTTTCTAAAATGAGACATTTTGTAAACATAATTAGTAGTCTGAAATGTAAAGAACGCGTGGGCACAGAGAAGCCGCTTCAGTCAGCGTACCATTTTCTGGAGAACACAGTCACTACAATTTCCCACTTGGATGTCCACATTGTTTTACGAACCAAGGATTTAAAAAGAAAAGAAAAAACAAACAACAAATAACTACAGTGTGAAATGGATTTCAAAACTCAAACCCATGAAAATAATTAAAACTAGTATTACTACCGTGGAAAATAATCAGGTTTAAATGCTTAAAAAAATTCATCATGAAATTCAGTTTAAGTGGGACACGAGCACAACCTCTACATGCACAGGAATTAAGGAGATAAAGGGGTTTGTTTCATTAGCTTTTCATCTAAGCAATGGGGATTACACAGCAGGTTCTTTTAGAGACATGGTGAGAGACCTAAAGATCTCAGCCCTAATCCAGGTCACTGGCTGTTACATTAAAGGGTGAACAGTTCCCAGCGCTACACCCCTATCACCTGAAACACTTCAAGCCAGGCTAGTCCATGGACAAGAAAGCAAAACGCAGAGGATAATTCTCCAGTGAGCAGCGGGTAGTCCAGATGACCAGTCTTTAACTGCTATAGCTCAATTCCTGTTTCTGTTCCTTAACACAACCTCACTTGCAGTACTGACACAGCTCAGCGATTTCCAGACACTGCACGGGGGACCCAACCAGCCTTAGCAAACCACTGGAAACACGCAGAATTTGCACCCCTGTCATCCCTGTTCTGAGACACTATTACAGTGAACCCTAACAGAAAATTCTCTCGATTTCTGATCACGGAGTGCAGCACTGACATAAAAGGAAAATAAACCCCCAGAAGGGGCTTATGGTATCTTTTTACTGAACTCGGCACAGCGGAAATACATTGTGCCAAGACATTTAAAATTAACAACAAAATTCATTGCAAATAATCAGAATATCACTGTGTGCTCACCAAAGCACTACTAAAAAGAGAGGTTTAGCGAGGTTATGTACATACAGGGGAAGGCCTTCTGGTTTAAGACATCAGAAGTTAAAGACTTAGCAAGAGGAAATCACCTCGGTGGTCACAAGGGTAGCAATATCATAAAATCAACAAACTCTTTCGGGACATCTTATATGAACAAACAAAACTGCTATGGAAACTTGGAAGGTATGTGGTTCCTGCCCCTTAATAGTCTCTATCTTATAGGTTGCAGCTACTGAAGGACCTGAGATCTGCAGTCTGCAGGTTTGGTTATCAGCATGCGAGGGGAGCTCCACAGAAATAAACCAACTCCTAAGTCCTTCTGGCCCCACTCTTGCTGCTCTGGGGCCTCAAGCTTCCCCTGCCACCATCATCCACAGCAAGTCCCACCTGGTCCCAGTGACGATGTCCCTGAAAGCGCCTCTGCAGCAGCATCACACTGTGGTGCAGAGGAATGGGCAGTGCAGGTTTAGGAACACACGGCCATGAGGCCCCTGGGTTCAGCCCGACTGCTCTGCTTTCCTCTACATCCCTGGGACTGTGCAGCTGGGAATAACCTGGTAACCACCACAGCTCCAGTCATCACACAGCCTGGCTACTGTTTCCAGCTAGAAAGTCCCCTTCATGGGTCACATACAATGGTTTTGTGAGCCACTGTGGCCTGTAGACTGCAGCTCTGCAACACCTGGTAGAGAGTTGCATTTCAGCACATTCCAGTTTAGTATCTAACGCGTTTACTTTCCTGGTAAAGCACATCATATATACCGCCTTTCACTTCACTCATTCTGCTTTCTGCTTCATGCCATTTAAATTCTTTTCATTTAAAGAAATTTAATTTAGAGAATTTAGAGATCTACCCACAAAATACAACACGTGCAATCATTACAACCGCTTTTGTTTAAGCTACGTACAGATGCCAGTCAAGTCCCAGTCTTTCACTCACAATTTTTAAAACTTACTTTACAGGCTGAAAGCTCCAAAGTTTGCATTCTGCATCTGTGTGTAATTTTTGGCTGCTTATTATTCCAAGCTTTGGAAGGATCAAGTATCAAAACAAAACAATAGAAAGGAAGAAAAAAGAATAAGCAAACAAAGTATTTCCCACTGAATATTTCCATTCCTTCAAAAGCAATGCTGCAATGGCTATGGGAGGATAGTTGAAACATAGCAGTCAAATGACTTCCGCTGAAAAGAAATAACTGTGCGTTTTCAAGGAATTTGAGTTTGCTGGATGGAAATATAGCCCTTCACACATTGCATGCTGCATATGGATAGTACAGTTTGCAAACTTTTTAACTGAAGTAAGAAAGACTGTATTGCACATGCATGAATGATTAAGTCAGCTGTGTTGTGAACTGTGTGTTGACAGAGCATATAGGCTGAAGCAAGGGCTATGCAAGAAGACAGCTTCTCACCTTTTTTGATAACTCCCAATAGCGAAAGGATCCTACTACCCAGTGCCCAGCCTTGGTACCAACTGATGAATGTGATACTGTGTATGCAGCATCTTTACAAGCCCATGCTGAGTCGTGATCCTGCACTGGATGGTTCTACATCTCTTATATAAAGTGTGCCTATAATANACCACTGCAGCTGATCAGCTTCTGGCACACACGCACGCACGCGCACGCAGAGCTTTGTTGATGTTATTCCACTTTAGATAGAGCGAAGATTAGAGGGGATATTCTGGAGAAGGAAAAGTACTAAGGATTTCAGAGCACATAACCCAAAGACTGTCCCTCAGTGTGTCTGTCTTTGGGCTCAGTACAGAGGTGGGAGGAATGGGAGGCAGGGAATTGAAAATACACCATATTTGAGGCCAAAACCATGAGCCATCCACAGGCTTACACCGCTGGGGGTGTAGACACCTTTCTTCCCGAAGCAGACAGCAACTGACCTGGTGGGCAGGGCACGCCAGGACTTACTCCTCATTTGATACCTCACTGTAACCTATTCTCCAGAGCAAGGTCCACAACAAAAGGGGGAAAGGGAGACACTCATGAAACAGCGTGCCAGCTTTGCTGGGAGCCCAAGACGAGACCTTTCATGTAGGGGACAAATGGAAAGATTCTTGTCCCACTCCCTATTCAAGAACTGGAACAATATATTCCAGACAGAAGGATGCCAGTGGTATTTCTCCCGGACTGATTCCTTGTTCAGCAAAAGCGAGCAGAGGCCAGGCAGTCCACGCTTCTGTTGTGCAGCAAGACTGGGAGACCTGTGCTGCCTCCCCGCCGATGACCACACGTGAGAGGCTTCTGCTGTTCATCCCCTCGCTGAAAGCCTGCAGCCAACACCAGAAGCAGCAGGCAGGGCTGAGGGCGCCCAAAGCAGCTTGTCAGCCCTCTCCCGTCAGTGCAGGCTTGCACTGCCGCTGCACCGCCATTACCTACTGAAACAATGAGCAAGGTTTGTTTCACAGACAACAGATTTTTAACAGGACTAGCAATGACTGCGCAGCAATGACTTTACAGCTGAGTGTGAGCTTCAGTTCTGTGGTAGATCAGGAATTTAGGAATGTGCACCAAAGAAATCAGGTTTTTAGTTTGTTTCTGATTAGCAAAGAGGTGGCTGAATCCCTGAATACTGTGTGTGTTTACCGTCCAGGTTAGCCGTAATTCTCACATTTTCCTCAAGTAATCCTCTGTCTGCTTTATAAAACATGGCTGAAAAGTACCCCACATATTCCAAATTGGGAAGACTCAGTTAAAAATAACTACATACAGAAAGGTAGGGAATCCAAGTGGACTGAGCTCCAAGCTGAGGAAAAAGCACCGCCATCTTGTCTCCAAGCAAAATCTCAACAAAATGAATTCTACTACTGGCAAGATTTTGATGAGATTAAATTGACTACAGTACCCTATATATAAAGGAGGAGCAGCTCTCCAATTTTTCTCTTAGGCCCCTGGAGCTACCTCTGCCCATAAAGGAAAAACAAGTTGTCATTCCAAAAAATACTATATAGGGGAGAAAGGCAGAGAGAAATAGGTTTATGAAATTCAAACAGTAAGATGTTTTAGGGCACTGTCAAATGCTTGCAATGGAGCATTCGAGCAATCATTATCCCTAATCTAGCAGAGGTCAAGTTCTCTGCTAATTATGTTCTCTCACAGAGGGGCGTGTGCATGTGTGCACACGTGTGCGAGATGAGGACAAAGAAAGGAGTTGATGGAAATCAGTCTCACTGCATTGCATCTGGCAAGAACATAGGATAGTCCTCTTCCTACTGTCTGAGGCTATTTCAAGCCTCATTATGAGAAAAGTCTCCTGTTTAACATGGTCTTTTCATTGAATTATCTTCTTTTCATTTTTTACCACCTCTCTCGCAAATGCTGCAAATTACCTGCTTGGATCTCATTAGCCTGGAAAGGAGTCATCCCTTGTAAACACACTTTGCATCAATCTGCGTTATCCAAGGACTGTAGGTACATTTACAATATGCAGAGTTGAAAGATATCTGACAGGAGAGGGAATGAAGCCACTGACATGTCAGTTTGCAACTGGATATTCATTATACTGTCTCCCTCATTCCGCATCTGTCACTAAGCTATCACTTAGGCTCTGCATTAAAGCTCATGAAGCTAACATTTCTGTTTCAACAGCTTACTTACAACTAGGGATTTGAAAATTGATCATCCACCTAGAGTATATGCACTTCATTCATTATACATATTTCCATGCAGTAGCCATGCTTAATCTCACAATGCTATCGGGCTACATCACTGGAGATTCATTATATTTCATGTCCAAAATTTGCCTTCTGACCTCAGCGTTAATCTGCCTGCGATATTTTAGATTTTTGTTCTATCTTCTTGTTGAGTACACAATTTTTTGCATATTTCTTCTGAGAAAATAGTGTTAAAATCAGAAAAGGATCTTCAGAGAAAACTTACTCTTTTGTCTGTAGTTTTTTCTGGACAGTAATTTGTAGGTATCATTAGGCAACTCATTCCGTCAAAAGATGCTATTTAAAATAACCTTATTAAGCTCTTGATGCATTTTTTTGCATAAGAGGACAGTTCAAGGTGGGCTCACCCATAACTGGAAGTATCGCTATCACTTTGTAAGGCCCTGTCATTTAAAAACATGGGGTGTTTGTCTTTGGGGGAGAGAGAAACACAGAATGGTGTTTACTTTTCCTAACTGAAAGAGTCTGGGAAAGGCCACCACACACTCAGGCGACGTGAGAGTCCTCTCGTGCATGTTTTTCAAATCTCAGCTGAACTGGCAACACCAGACCACATGCTTGTATTGCAATGAATCATCAAAGCATAAAGGAACTTACTTATTAAGCAAAACATAAATTATGTATAACAATTTTAAAACATGCATTTTCACATATATTTACATAACGTTCCTTTTGAGCAACCTGTGAATGCCTATGTCCTTTCTCAGGTGCACTAGGGAAGTTATATTTGCTCTCTACTTCCTTTTACTTCACCATAGTGCCAAGAAAAAGGGAAAGTATAGCAAGAACATCAGAGAAAAACTGTATTTGAGTGTTTGAAGGGGAACCAGGACTCTGCTCTCACCGCCAGGTCTGGCACTGCAATGCTGCGAGCTGCTGGGAAGCTCAAATAAGCCTTAGAGCTCTCCACTCAGTACATTGCAAGGGAGTGACAAGGCTAAATTAAAACCATGCTTGTAAGGAGCTGTGAAATTTTTTGCTGGAAGGTGCTGTGTAATTGTGAAGTTCATTGCAGTGACTTCTCAGCTGCCACAGGGCTCAGAGCAAGCTAGGATGGCAACAGTGACAGGCTGACGGTCAGCTGCCATCCACTGCTACCTGTGCTGAGCGTTTATTTACTATCTCCTCTGGTTTCACTCTCCTCTTCCAAAGAGGAAGCACTGCATTGAGACTGACCTCACCTGACGGCTACGAACGGCAGGCTCTGAAGCGTCTAACTGAATATGCCCATAAAGGTTGGCTCTGTGGGAGGAATGGACCTCTAAAATAATGTGACAAAGGGATGAGGAAAGAGAGTGCTACAGATTTCACACCTTTGCAGGGGGAGAAAAAAAAAAAATAATCAGGTGCCTGTTCCAGTGATATGCACAATTCAGCAAAAATTGCTAGCTGTGTGCTCTCAGACTTAAATTCGCACAACAGAATGTATCCTTTAAAAAGGTCTTCCTTTTAGTGTCTGCTCAATTCAGTTTTATTGGATTGGCCTATAGAGGACACCATCCGTTATCTTATCATCCAAATCTACATGGACATGCTATCAATAAAATCCCCATTTCCAAAATGTGGGTTAGTTAAAAGTAGGGCCAGATTGCTGGCTGATACAAATTGGTCTGACTGTTGTAGCTATCCATGCTTTTACCACCAAAGGATCTGACATACAAAATCCCCAATTTAGATACTCTTTTGGGACGGGGCTGTCTTTATATCCTGTGTGCTAAAGCACATAGCACAGAGGACCCAGAGCCATGAATAAAACACTCAAGGATTATAGTGGTACACATAATAAATAATAATCTAATTGCAGCAACAGAAAGATTTCTATAGTCATTCATATGTCGGAGTAACTCATGAGTGTCATTCAGTGAATGGCCAGCATTCTTCAATGGAGAAAAACATTCTCCGCAGAGCTGCCATCTTAGGACCTTCCACAGCAGTTTAGGTAGAGCAGTAACGGCAGAGCTTATGCTATTGTTGGCCATGTTATATCAATACATTACATATAAATTATCTGAGTCTCTCTAGATGCTCTAATACTTTTCATAAAGACAGTATTTAGCCCAAAGAAATGTATTCTTTTCCTTCCCCAGTTGGGATAAAAAGAGGCCATCTCACTTCTCAACTAGGCATTTTAACTTCATTAAATGGCCTTCAACTATTTCAAAATTAGTGAGTGTTTTCACACAGACATTGTACCAAACTAAGAAGTTTACTCAACTGGGGCAGGAGACCTAAGTTACCTCTTCCTCTCCCAAACGCCCAAAGGGAAGGGGATTTTAGCAACGAACCATCCCAGAGATTAAATCCTGTTATGACTTACACCCCTCAGAAAACTACACTAGGGGTTAATCAGAGCAGTATTTGGCTGCAGGAATTTTACTTACATCACTGAGTCTTTCCCGAGAGCTACTTCGATGGAAACCTTTCGATTCCCCACTGGCGCTTTCACTGTCACTGTCTCGGCAACTGTTTTGACCTGGCTTGAGCTGCAGAAAAGAGAAAAAAACAAAGAGAGCAAGAGTTTAGTCTGGGTCAGGTAAGTCCCCTTGTCCACTGCTCTTTAACCCATCCCCACATCTACACAAAGTAGCATTTACATGGTGCTTGCAGTACTGCCACCGGCACGGTGGCAGCCTTGGTGCCACGGCAGCATCTCAGCAAAACCATGAACACAGAGAGCAAAGCAAGCTTGCGCGTGGGCCGAAACCCTGCAGGTAGAAGGAGGCAACATTCATGCCCCAAGAAAATCACAGTTTAAGACCTTAATTTTGGGAACTTTCAGACTTCTCAAGTTGTGCCATAGATGCAGTTTTTAAAATAACTATCACGTTGAAGCATGTGCAGAATCAACCCCTCCCTCATTACTGCGTAAGAATATTGAGGATCTCAGATGAATGGAAATCTCCCCAGGGGAAGGAGCAGCCATCACTCCAGGGAGGCCT
Source organism: Scopus umbretta (assembly GCA_013400535.1). Lineage (NCBI taxonomy): Eukaryota > Metazoa > Chordata > Aves > Pelecaniformes > Scopidae > Scopus > Scopus umbretta. The sequence goes on from VZTL01074298.1 coordinate 16,098, forward strand.
TTTGCTGGACTAGCCCCTAACAACATTGCCTGGTAGTATAAAAAATTCTCGACTAACCTCAATGTTCATAAAACAACATGATCTACTAAATAGGTATCAGATTCTTTTTGCCTTTCAAACCAGCTTTAATGAACTTTACTGGCATTGTAATAAGTAAAAAATATAAAATATATTTTCAATACAATTGAGAACACATCTGCTTTCTCTTACACTGTGGATTGTGTAGGTCAACACGTTACAACAGCAGCGTACTGAAATGAACATTTATCATATACATACATCACACACAGGTCCCCAAGCACCTATACGTACATACAACAAGAAGAAGATATGAACGACATCTACTGCAATGCTCAAAATGCATATATTTGTTTTAATGAAGCTTTCTCTATATTTTGCTTGAATGTATTAAAATTTTGTTTTAGCCTTGTTGATACTTCGTTTGACCTGACTTCCTGTAAAGATTGCTTTCTCCTGAAGTTAATACTGGCAAAAAGTCAATTTCAGAAATTTAGATTTAAAATCATATACGTAAATACTGGCAGCAGAGGTAAATGCAGAGAAAATACTTGGCGAGGTACCGAATGAAGTATTTTATGAGACACCTACTACACTTAGCAGTATTCATATAACAAATACCAAACAACTACTCCTAACTTATTCTGATTATTAATACATTCACAGTAATTTCTATTCAGACTGTTCAGGAATAGATAATCACATTCATTTCCATTTCATGACCGGAGACCAAAAGTTCCTTCTCCATGAACTCCCTCCACCAACTTTTTCCCCCCTTTCTTCTATCTCTTCTCATTTTTTGTTCTAGTTCTCCCAGATACATACTGCACAAGCACACAGAAAAATTCACATACATTGTCTTTTATAGGCGCACACAAACAAAACACACACTTCTGCTCTTTTTCCCAGATATGCATTCCCACTCATGTACACTGTTCACCCATATAGACTGCTGTTCTCTCCCAGGTTCACTAAAGGAGTGCACAAAGCATTCTCACCCTAATGGTTATCATCAGTTTCTCCCTACCACTACAACAGCAAATTGCATCTGCAAGTTTGGGGTGTGTGTGCTGCTTTACCTTCATCCCTTATTCCCCTCATTAGTAAAAGGCAGCTTTGGGTGCTCTCTATCAGTCAAAAGAAAGAACGGAGAAAGTACATAAAGCCACAAGCTCAGACACACAACTGAGCTGCAAGACAGGAGCACAACTGCAAAAAATGGCACGGGTGAACTCTCAGCTCAAAGAAAATGTAACATAAGAACTAGACTATTTGTCAAACACTTACAGTTTAATAAATAAACTAAATATTCCACAGCTCAGCCAGAAAATTTCAAGTAGAAAGATTTTTATTTCAAATGGAATGGTTTATCAGTCAGGTCTAATAGATCTAGGTAGCATGTTTAGGAGGCGGAGGGGAGGACAACGAATTCAAGTCTTATGCTTCATATATAACTCACAGATATTATCTAGGACCACTGTGTACTGCAATTTTATAGTCCTAGGTTTAAAATTTAACCACCCAAAGGAAAAATGGATCATGTTTCCCTGACTCAGCCTTTTGTCAACATCCACTCAATGATGGAAAAACTCTTACTGTAACTGGGGACTGAAGAATTTTTTCCACTCTCAAATTCTATTTTTAGAACCTCAATTTATTTTGTACACAATTTTCACACATAAGTTATTTGCAAACTAATCATAACGGCTCAGTTTTACAGTTCTACACTGCAAATTCCAGCTATTTAGAGAGAAGCGAAGAAAAACCCAGCAGGTGTCATTTTTCTGGACACAATTTACAAGGAATAAGAGAATATGACCAAGTTATCTGAGCCTGAAACTCTGTAGGAACAAAGTGAACTGCATAGACCAGACAGCAAACTCAGAAGTAAGTCCAAGTTAAGATTTATAAGCTTTCCATATTTTCCTTTCTTTTTTTCCAAGTTGAGTTTCTCCATGTGCCAAACTGTTGAGGGTTTACATTTCATTCCAAAAGCCATCAATCTGTGCTAAATTAAAAAAATAAAGCATGGAAATGTGCCCATTGTCTTCTTTTAAGAACCTAAAGTTACACACAAAAGCACATGAGAACACTTAACGTGGATAGGCAATAGTTCATTTCAATCTACTCGCACAGATTCAACCGCTTAAAATTAAAACAATGCTGAAATAACATAGTGCTGCTAAGAAAGGTCTGCAAATGAAAGACTGGATCTTTAGTTACACTGCATGCATTCGGTGCATTGCTCCGGGACACATGGGAGCCCTGAAATCAGCTTCCCCTCAAAAATGCAACTGTCCTTGGAAAAACTTTGAAGTGCAATGTTGACAACTCTTGTTCCTGTCTCATGCCTGTCAGGGTACCCCATGCAAAAAGCAAAGCCAGCATGAGACTCCCATGATGCATACTCAAGTTTCTCACTGAGGACCCTCCCACAATAACACGGCCGTTACTCTTCAAATTTGCACTGAGCAAGGAACGAAGAAGGGTTTGCAAAAAGCGCATTTGACTCCACGCTTTCCTTGTACAATGGGAGGGAATTTATCCATGTAGGGATCTATCTATAGGGTCTCACAAATGGGAAATACAGACATTACTAGATTGAAAGCACAAACCCTGAAAAACACAGTGTCACTGACTCGCAACAAACTTGCACAGCCTCAAGGACTCCCTGAGTGCGGGAGATGGGGTATGTGCAAAAAAAGTGATAATCAGTGACCCGAGCCCAGCTTGCCCGGTCTGAACAGGCACATCCATGTTTTCCAAACTTTTCTAGGTATTTTTGGGCATTCTTAGCATCTCACATCATCTGTCTGGAAATCTTTTATCACCCTACAGAACCTATTATTTCATAAATAATAAATCTATTTAAATCTATTGGAGGACACTGAAAGTCAGGCAGAACTGGATAACTAGATAACTACACTTCATCTATTAAAAGAAAGGAAGAAAAAAAAGATCAGAAAGGATGGCTGCTGGCTGACGTGCTGGGCTGGGACTCAGCAGTGGGTTTTATTTCTGATTCTTCACCACACCCAGTCCCCTCCCCAGAAAGCAAGAATAACAACAGGTCTTCCCCACTCTCCAAAACTGGTCTATTTCGAGGGTTTTTTTAGCAGGGACAGTTTCTCAGTGGGTGATTGCAGAGTACATCGCATGCTACGTGGCCCGATAATCCCACTCACTGCTCTGGAGGCTACTGCAGTAACAACAGGGATTTCTGATGGTGAGGTGGCCCCACTGCCAAAGTGTATTAAAAAAAAAAAAAAGGAAAAAAACCCACCCACACTCACTTGGGTTTTCATTCTTCCCTTGCATACAGACACGAGCCGTATGAAGCCCATGCGCCTCAGCTGTCCGTGCCCAGGGGTGGGCGCCGGGAGCGCCGGGGCCCCTGTGAGGAGAGGCTGCACAGGCCCCTCCGCAGCCACAGCTGAGCCCCTCAGCGCGGCTGGTGGTGCCTCTGTGAAAGTGTCTCTAAGAAAGGGCAAAAATGCCAGAGCACTGCGGATTGAGGGGGGAAAAAGCGAGAGTGGGCCCTGCGAACAGCCAGGCCAGGGACGAAGGAGCGGGAGGAGGTGCTCCAGGAGCCAGAGCAGAGATTCCCCGACACGCTGGGGAGCTGGTGGATATTCCCTGAAGGAACTGCAGCCCCTGGAGAGCTCATGCTGGAGCAGATTTTTCCTCGGGGAATTGTCACCCACGGGAGGAACCCATGGCAGAGCAGGGGAAAGGAGAAGCAGAAGGGAGCTGTTACAGACAGACAACCCCAGCCCTCTGCACCACTCGGGGGGCCCAGAGGAATAAAGGAGCAAAACTGGGGTGGTGGTGGGGGTTGGCGTTGCTTCAGTTTTTGTTTTGTTTCACACTATCCAAACCCATTTTAATTGGCAATAAATTAAATTCGTTTTCCGCAAGACGAGGCTGTTTTGCCCATGATGGTCACTGGTGATCTCCCTGTCTTTATCTCAGCTCACAAGCTTTTTCATCTTATTTTCCACCCCTGGCCTGTTGAGGAGGGGGAGTACGAGAGAGCGGCTGGGTGGGCCCCTTAGCCAAGGAAAACTCACCACACCATGGTTTGGTGTAAAGCACTCAGCTGCTCATAAACTAAGTCAAAACACTTCAGCCATACCACTCTGCGCTGCCCTGCAGAGTAATGCAAAGTAGATGCAGAGCTGGAACTGCCAGGAGGGACACACAGAGCGAGAAGGTTACAGAGATAGCATGTGCCGAGACAGCATGGGGAGGAGAAAGGAGAGGCACGAGATATGCAACGCTAAGAGGAACCATTTGAGATGAAGAAAAAAGAGAGAGACTAGCTCAGGCCTAAAGGTCACAAAGAAACTGGCCAGAAATTGCTAAGATTATGAATAAACAAAGATGGAAAAACATCAACATGAAACTGTTGTAATAGTAAGCACTAAGAGCAACTCTTCTTTCAGGGCATGGTGAGCTTTTCAGATGACTTGAAATCTAATGCAACTATTTTTGCACCAGGGAAATACTTGGCCATATTTTGTGACAACGAAAGTGCAAACTGAATATTCAGATGTGTCCAGGGAAAGTAGCTCTCTGCTATGCTTCCTTCTGCAATTTGAAGTTAAAGGGTGAAGTAGACCTAAATATACAGGCTTAGGAGTAGGCTACAGCTACAGGAATAGTGCTATAGTTACTACAGTAGTCAGACATTTCTGTGAAACGAAAGGATGGGGGGGCATAAGCCATAAAACACTCCTAAGGATAACCCGTAACAACATGGCTCTCTGTTGCCTTTTGTCTCAGAAAGAAAAAGAATGAAAGACAGAGATAGTCGATCATGTTAAGAGGTGTAAGGGAGGATGAAAGGGCAGCTGAGCCCCAGACTACAGGGAGCATGATCCTCTCGGGACCACAGTTTGCTTTGCTGGATCCCTAAGCCACTTTAGATAATTCCATAGTAGTAGTGCCTGGTTAGCAAGTAACAAAAAGCAAAATAAATAAACCTACCGAGAATTTTGCAAAAGCCTTTTTCACAGAGCTTATATATCATGTCAAAAACACCCTAATGCGGCTCTACTGAGCTCCTTTTTAAATATATTTTAATTTAAAACCCCATACCATTTGGCAGCAGTAAATCCAAGCTACGGTATAGTTTCGAGGCGCCTGAGTTTCCACACCATATGGAATTAAAGGATTATTTCACTACGTTATACTTTAAAGTTATGAATACTAACACTTCTCCCTATTATAGCGCAGCCAGCAAGCTAAGCCTTTACCAGAGTCCTAGAGGAAGGGGACACCCGCTCCCCAAGGGATCGCATAACCCTACTGCAGGGAGGGGAATTTTAGGCTTTCAGTTCTGCCTGTCATTCTTTATTTATACAGCTTTTGCAAAGGCAAGACAGTCCAAAATTCTTCTAATCCAGCTCCCACCTGGGCGAATATGTTCTCTAGCTCAGATCAGCTGGTGAACAGACTCATACATGCTCTGTTAGCAATGCTTCCCGACTCCAGAAAGCCTGAACAGATACAACCCAGTCCCAAACCCATGACAGTAGTTCATCCAGACCAGGGCAACAGCTCTACGCAGTACAAAGACATTTCCACCTGCTCCTTCATTGACACACAGCTCGCCTGCACTTGCTCTCTGCGCTTTTCCCAGCAGCCCAGGCTCAAGACAGGGTCTGAAGATGAGAATTTTTGTCACTACTGGCAGTCACATACTTTTCCCAAATGCTTCACGCATGGACCTACGCAGAAGCACCAGCAGATCAGGCAGCTGCTGACGACTGCAGGCTGCTCCGGGCAGCCAAAGGCCAGGGAGCAATGGCCAGTTCATAGTCTCTGAGAAAAAAGAAAGCCCAGCTGAACCCAGTGAGATCCCAGTTAACAGATTGGACCAGCTCAGCATGATTTATCATGAATCCATCACTGTTTCTTCAGGGCTCGGCAAACAGGAGGAGTCTAGCTCGCAGCACACAAGCAGGAGAGAGGGTGCTGGGGGGTGGGAGAGCCTGCACCCACTCCCATCCCACTTGGTCAGAGGGGCGAGAGATGGGCTCCTTGGCACTGTGTCAGGCTGCGTCCTCACAGCTCCTGGCAATTCTGCGTGAGCCATAGGTCTGGGGAGGGAGCCAGAGTGGTGGGCACCCCCCATATGCTGGTGTGAGGTAGGGGGCACAGGCAAGCGATGGACCACTGAAACCTCTTTAGCATCAGATGCCTCTGAAGTTGATGCATCGTTCAGCATTGGAAACATCTCCAGAACCTGACTATGGAGCTGACTCAGCTGACTCCCTGATTGATTTTACCCCCCCCCTTTTTTTTTTGAACACGAATGTCACCACATGCTCTAAGGATACTGCTTTTGATGTGCTCTTAGGGCCAAAAAGGTAAGTGCAGTTCCCACTAACCCCCACTCACTCACCAGCGTGGAATAATCATCAGCAAATTGAAATATGTATTGTAGCATCATTTTGCACTTAAACAAAATGCATTTTTCACTTCAAAATCTATTAACTTTGATTTCAAAATATGACAATTCATGTTGAAGCACAACTGATTCTAAACAACAGAATAATTGAGTATAAAAAACAGAACTGTAACATCAGTGGATTAAAGAGTGCCAAGTTAAACATTGTTCAGTTAAAGGGTGCTGTTTTTTAAATTTTATCTGGAATAAGTAAGAAAATATCTTTACTTTTCTAGTCAGCTCAGCTTTTACACACACACATCTCTAAGCTACAGTGCTACTGTGGTACGCAGACCCACAGGCATGGCAGAAACACCCACTTTGCAAGTACTGCACAAACACAACCTAAGGAGCCAGTCCCTCACCTACCCAAGCGAACACACACACATAAAGTGTCTTCCATCAGTCAGGAAAGAGCAACAGCAGATTTCATGTAGGACTGAGTATTTGACTGCAAAGAAAACATATTTTATCAATGACTGAGAACAAATCTGGCTGTATGAAAACAAATAAAAGGAGAACTGCATAGCAAGAAAAAAAACAACAACAATGTAAATCAAGGCTTGTTACTTGTGATTTAAATCATGATTAACAGCTGCCATTTAAATACTTTCATTTAAATCTATCTTGCTACTGACATAAGTTAGACAAATACTACTTATACAGCACTTACATGTCACCCAAAGCTTTAAAGATGGTTCAACACAGCAACCGTGAATCTGGAGCAAGACCTCTACACTGCGTTTCTAACAAAGCCATGTTCACCACCACGACATCTGCCTGACTAGCTAAAGAGATGAGCAGCAAAAGGAAAGCAAATCAGAGGTGAGATAACGAGGAGGAAGAATATTTACAATGCACAAGTTCAGGCAGTAAATAGGAAAAAAGAATTCACACCATGTGTGGACTCTGAACATTATTAATACAAAGACATTTTTCACACCAAGGAAGAAAAAACTTGTTTCCTAAGAGATACAATAAAACATTAGGAGAGGCTATGTGTACCTTGATATTTAATCTTACAACCACCAACGTACATGTTCCAAGAAATTGTCAGCTGCCAAGCATCAGGGCCTACATGCCATCAACCTGGGATCTGACAGCCCTACCAGAAAATGAAGCTTTATCTGGCAAAAGTGAGGTAGACCAAGAAAGACAAGATTTTATCTTTTGTTGTTTCCTTCCTGCCTTTACTGAGAAGAAAAAGTAATTTTCCTGTTCAAAAATTCTTTTATGAAAAACAAGAACAAACAAACACATTTTTTCTAATTTCCTGTTGGCAAAAAAAAAATAAAAATCTAAATCGAATAGAACTTGAACAAATAACTATAAGCAATTACCTAATTAGCTCTATGATACAGAACAAGGGTGTCTTTAACTTACTCATTCTAAAGCACTGATGGTCATTTCCTGCTGCCTGTGAGCTGATCCAGGGTCTGCTGCTGCACTTGCTCAATACACTGGAGTAGAGGAACTCATCCTCTACTACCTTAAATGGGGGAGATCCTACTAAAAGAAACAGAGCTACACCCCTCTTCTCCTGGGGAGAATTTGGCTATTTAGCATTGTTATTACAGAAACACCAAGTGATCGTGTTCTGCTCACAGTAGCAACAGCAGAAGCAACATAGGCTAAGAATAAATAGCATCCTTGCCAAAGCGGGGGTGGGGGATAACGAGAACAGGCATTTATTTCCAGATCCTCTTCTCCTTCATTATATGCTTGGGCAACCTTAGATATATAGCTTGCAGAAGGTACTCTGAAGTAGCTCTGTAGCTCTATTTTATCTAAGTTACACAGAGAATGCAGCCCATCATTTTTTCTGTGCTGTTTATACAGAAATCAAAGATAAATTTGGCATAAACTCATCACACCCCAGAATCATACATACATTATACAACATATAAAGTGTAACAGACTTGCTCTGCTCCCCAGCTCCTGTTAAGAGCAGTATGAAACAGCAAGCTCTTGGCAATTGCAACAAATGAAGCGTATTTCAGCACACTTCAAAAGCTGAATTGCAAAAAAATATAGGCTTCTTCTGACCCTTTGCATTTTGATGGTTGCACAGTGAGAAATATGGCCTTTAAAATTACACCTTGCAAAGCACTCCATTGTACCAATCAATCTCTCCAAGCAGCTTCCACAGCACAGACTGGCGCAGCAGAGAGGGATGAAGAGCACGGGCCCGGCCGGCCTGCTCGCAGGCAGCCAGAGCAGTGGCAATCAGGGTGGAATCGATCTGCCCCCCCCCAGTATTTACTCAGTCCTGCCGTTGAGCTTGTTTGTATCCCACCCTGGCTTTCCAGGCCTCTCCCTGGCCTCGGTGTCAGGGAAACTAGTCTTTGTGCCACTGAAAACCACTTCTGAAACACAGCTGCTTCAATGCCTGTTCCTGCCTGGGACAAGTGTGCTGTCCTTGTCTGCGTGGATATACATCCATTCACATTCTGATCCATATATGGCACAAGTCCCATGTGTTATTCAGCCAAGTAATGCCCATTCACACCATCTGTGCTTCTGTTTTGTATGTCCCAAAACCAGATTTTAAGTTCTATGGGCAGAGACATAATCTTTTAATACAGTTGCATATCCCCCCCGCAAGCCCTGGGAGCAGCGTGTGCATATTTTGCTGCAACAGTTTCCACCAGGGACTGCTTTTTGTGGTTCCATTTAGGCTTGCTCATTTAAAAAAAATGGAGAACCAAGCCAGCAGTTTTACCCCAGTGTTCTGTGTAAGGATAACCTATTTCAGAGCACTTGGCAATGATGACTTTCCAGATCCTTCTTGTTAGACCATTACCAGCTCTTGCTTCTGTGGTGACAGGCACAGGGTCCAGCCTGTGGCCTCATGGATTCTGTCCCAATCTCAGCCCTGGACCTGTGAAGAGTTAGAGTTCTTGTTTCTGACCTGGGAAAGGTCAGGTGAGGTAGGAAAGCAGAGGCAAAACACTACCTTTACTCTGAATCTCTGGAAAGGGGAGAACAGAAATATTATCCCATTTAGCCCGGAGTGTCTGACATCCAATCCCCAAAGGACCCTGTTTGGCCTCTGCTTGACTTTGAAATGTGTAACTTACTGGAAGAGTGCTTAAGTAAGAAGATGAAATGAATCAGATGATGGAACAAAAAGCAAACAGGCCAGGTCAAAAAATTAACAGCACTGCAGCTCTACAGCTCTCTGCAAATTCGGCTAAAGAGCCTCCATCTGTTTTAATGAGAGGAAGCATAAACCCAAGGTAGTTTCTGTAGAATTTCACTCATTTCAAGTCCACAAAATGGCCGTTTCTCATGCACAGAGGAGACGCGAGATCAGACCTTTTGGGAACATCTAAAGATGTGAAGCAGCTCCATGAACTGCGCCTGAAACAGACCAGAGTGACAGTACTCGCTCGCTTGAATTAAGTCATGACTACCACCATCCTTTTTTTCCTCAATGTAGACCACTAACCTGACACCCAGTTAACATTACAGAAGTAAATAAATGTCTTGAAGGAGACATCAGTATTCATGGATGGACCTCAAGATGCTTGCCACTGTTTACATAAAAGAGCCCTGTTATTTCATAGTTCGATATAAGCCTAGAATAAATATTTAATAACTTGGTTGCATAAATAATGATTTGAAGGTTGAGCTATTGGCTTAAAAATATAATACTATTTTAAGCCATTTAACTGGCTAGCCATATAAATTATTCAAGATTTAAAAGTCATCCTGTGGTCTCTGTACAAGGAGAAAACTAGGAAGTTGTAACTATAATGACAAAAGCAGGGAAAGATCAATCAAACCACATGATGTCTAACACAAACAAGCAGCAATTAAGCAGCAATCAAGACCAATATGACTGTGGTTGATGTCCTTTTATGCCAATACTCTCAGTCCAGAGAGCAAAACTTAATAACGTTTTGCAATTTATCCAGGGAACCATAACTCTGCTCTCTGTGACTTGGCCAAGAGGCTATTATGATAGTATTTCTCTATAATTTAATAATGTGAAGGAAAGGGGGGGAGAGGGAGTAAAAGCATTTTGACATATAACTCACTTCTATACATATCGTATTTTCCCCTTGCTTGAATGATAGAAGCAAAAGTCATAATAATACACCTTAGTACCAATTTGTTAGCAGGAAAGGGGAGCTGATATATCTGGCAAAGAAAATCTATTTGAAGAAGCACAGAAGGGAAGGGAATGAACCATCTGAATTCATTAGCAGCTGTCATTGATGTGGAGATCAGTTTAGAGATGAAGAGAAGCTAGTCATCACAAATAACTCAGGAGAAAAGCAAAGGGAGGAACTGTTGTTTAAGTTGTTTAAATCTGGATTAGCTTCTGATAGATGGCAAGTTGCCACTTAGAGGAACCTTTGTGTTACACACTCCACCCTCTTTGGAGGGAAGCTCTTTGAACAAAGTAAGATATTTCAGCATTTTGGGCAGCACGCAGGTTGCCGGCAGTCCTGGGTGCTGCTCTGGAACACCTGTTTGGCACTAATAAGTCACAATTTTCCTGTAGGTTTTTTTTTGTGCCTGTCACCACAGAAGCAAGAGCTGGTAATGGTCTAACAAGAAGGATCTGGAAAGTCATCTTTTTTTTTTTTTTTTTTTTTTTTCCCCATAGTTTCACAGCATCTCTTCTGCTCAAGAAGCCTGACCCTGCTGTTACTCACTCGCTCTGGGCAGCTTTTCCCGAGACCCCTGAAACTCCCTGGGTTGTACGCAGGCAGCTGACCCCGGGGCTTTCCAGGGAACTGTGCCAGATTGGAAACAACCAGATTATTTTATTTTCTCCTTCGCTTCCTGGATTGCTTCTAACCCAGATGAGTTCTTCAGTTTGGCATGATGGAGGAGGCAATGGTGGGAAGGAGGACTCGGGCACTACCAGGAAAAGAAAAGCTGAAGAATTACATCCTTAAACTACAGTTTGACTTTATGTCTTAAATTTTGTTGAATTTTTGCCCAGGACTAACATAATAAGAGCTGCAGCTGGTCTGAAAAATTCAGAATGCCTTCAAACTCCTAACAATACCAGCTTACTGTTGTTTTTTTGGCTTTGCTCTACATTATTTTTGGATTATTTTTTTTCCTTTCTGCTTACCTCTCCTCCTCTCTCATCCTGAGAAACACTGTAAAATATATTGCAGCACTATGCTTTCACCTTGGTCTACTTTTGCCAATTGAAATAATGAGTCCTCCTATTTGCAAATGTCAAAAAATCTCCTGGTACATCCTGGAGTCTGTCCCTTGTCAACAGTGACCAAATGTCATTTAGTGTTTGATAGATTTGATGAGCTGGTTGCCTCAGTCCAAGTCCAAAACCAGCTTCATTTCCAGAAAAATCATTCTGCCAGCTAGTGTTATTAGCCCTTGTGTTGGCAGCCTCAACAGAGAGGCAAGGAATCAGGGCAAGATCCAGTACCCACTAAAATCAAGGGGAACTTTTCCGCTGACTTTAAGGGATACAGAATCCATTTAGGGAACTCGGTGTCCACTATAATTACTTGACAGACTATTTCTGTACCTTATGTTGACAAAAAAAAAAATTAACTTCTCTTTCATATGCTTTAAAATTGTACTAAACTTACCCGTCTTGAAAATATAGTCATATACTAGGTAAGTAGAGGTTTATTATTAAGACAAGTGCAAAAAACCTTTAACACAGAACTACTATCAAATTATGGTTACTTGAATTAATCCTCATTCTGGCATTTAATAATTTGCAAAGTGCTTATTCAGGAAAAGGTCAAAAATCACTTGGAAAGATATGTTAATGGCTCTCTAAGTAATGTTTAGACTTACTGAATAAATTTTCACACTTAAGTCACGTATAACAAGCATTGCAAAATGTATTATAAATTGTGCTCTTCACAATGGAGAGCTGTGTATACATACATGTTATGGCCTCCCCACAAGACAGCACTTAAGCACTTAGTTAAATTCATCTCAGCTGAGGAAAAAAATAAGCATATCTTCTGTGTTATAATGGAAATATATTTGATGTATGTTCTCATAAAGAAGAATATTAATCTGAATCAGGACCTGGAAGAATCCCACTGTTGTTCATCTACATGATTAAAATAACCTTACCAAATGAAAACCCAAAAAACTGTCAAAAAAATGAAAAAATAGTTGTAAATAACTGGAAACGAAGGAAGACAAAGCCCTGTGCTGATGGATCTACATGGAAACCCTTCTCTGCTTTGAAATATTTGGGATTTAAAATGACCCACAAGACTTAAAAATTAAGTATCAGCATGTGAAAACGTACCATATTACAGTTTAAATCAACCATTATACAGGCTCAGCAAGAATCAGCACACTCCTTCTATGCACTAAAAAACGTCAACTTCTCCTTGGTGAATAATAATTTGTGAAATAAAGCAGGCATGCAAAATATGGGTGGCAGGCAGCAAATGCCGATATTTGGGGCACCAAGGTGTTTTAAAATTGTTTTTCACTTTGGCATCCAGCATCCACTGAAATCTCAACAGATCAAAGTTTTGCAGACCAGGAAAAAAAAAGCCCACAAAATTAATAACTATTTAAGTATTCTGTTTCATCATGATAACAAACAGATGGTTTTAATATTCTAGAGGCTAATTTCTGAACAATTAAAAACACAGCAAGACATTAACATCTAATGAAACATTTTAACTACCAGTATATGCATCTGCCATTAATTTCCACACAGTAAGGTCTTGGTTCTCTTCAATCTGTTCTTTATTAAGGAAAGTTTTTCCACTCTGAATTTAGTGAAGTAGAGAATTAACAACTGTTTTCAATCAGCAATCAGCATGATATTTCGCCAGTGTGCATTGAAACCGTCCACACTATCAGACATAAATTTACTCCTATGATGGCTTTGATCTGCACGCTGAGTAGAGATGTTAGAAGGGAATTCATTTTCTAATTCCATTTTCATTTAGAACGTATGAATTAACCCCTCACAGATCTCGTGTCCCTTTTTATCTACTTTAGATAAAGGACACCTACTTAAAATGTTATGGCTTATGCATTAATTACAGTCTAGCCAAAAACAAATTCATTTTTTGAAAGCAATGAACGCATTCTCATGCAAACCATATTGAAATAAAGTTCTTCAAAGGCAACGAGAATCCTATATTTATGAGCTTCTAATTTATATTTCCTTTGCTCATTTGTGATAAGAACATAGTGTAGTATTCATCAAAGCTATACCCATGCAAAAACTAAAAAGAAAAAAAAAAATCTTTACACCACAGACACTAAGCTATCTAATTCATGTGTTCCTTAATCAGATATGCAGCTTAAAACTACTGATGAATTTTCTGCAGGTCTTCACCAATTTGGCAGGTTATGATTTAAATTAAGCCGAGGCAAGTCATTCTCATTGCTCCCAGGGTACAGCAAAAGGCTGATGTTATTCACTATTTGTTGTCATCACCTAGCTACCGTATGAATGAACCCTGTAAATAAATACCTTCGGGAATAAATTCGAACACCCTCCCTGATGGGTTTGAATAGCATGCTTGCTGTTCATTAAACATGTAGGCAGCTCAGTAAGTGTCTTTGGTTCTCAGAAGCAGTAGGTTAGCAAGTTACTTGGAATGATTTTAATAGGAACCACATTCTGTCCAGGTTCCTGGTTTGCTTTTAACCATGTCATTTATATAAACATTGCATTGTAAGGCTAAACTAATAAACACTTAAAAAAGCCTTGAGAAAAGATAGGTTTAGGGAAGGAGTCAGCTGCAGGACCCTGCCTATCGGATTAATTTTGTGGTGTCCAGTGGGGATTTATTGCCTTTATCGCAACTATGTAGAATAAGACAGACCCGCATTCTAATTATTGCTTCAAGTCAGGAAAACCAGGGTCATGAACCCTGGTCTTCTACCTGCCAATTGATGCCCTACCAATGGGGCATTAGCTGTTCCAAGACATCTCCCTCCCTCTAATTTATGCCAGAAATAACATGCTGAGGTCAACATTCTTCCAACAATAGCTATGTATTTCCATAGATATTTCCATAACAGATCACCTACACTAAAAGCACATCACATCCTTGTCATGCTGTACTCTGTGTGCTTGTATCCATCTCAAAGGCTCAGCCTGAACAAAGCAGTCTTTTTGCCTCGGTACTTCATCTTTTCCTTTGTTGATATTGGTTATTACAAGTTAAGAGCCAGATCCAGAAAGGCCAAGAACACCCACAAACCCATTTGGAATTCAGGTTTCCAAAATCTGGAACCAGAACAGTAGTTAGGTATGAAAGGACATGAAAGATTAATCATTCAACTTCAAGTGCTGTCATCACTATGAATTTCAAGGATTAGGGCTGGGAGTTTCAGATGTGCCTAGCAGAGGCAGGAGCGTAACCCCACTGAAAGACAGTGAGCTTTTGGCTGATTTTATATCCACTTTTCGTTCAGTGAAATATGGCTGAAGTGGTATCCCCAGGGATGCCATATGGGATTTCAAGAGACCTTTCCAGCCAGTCATATCTGGTTCAGAGAAATGTGCACACTAAAATGAATGTACTGGGACTTTGCCATGTAACCATTAGCTGTATAACCACCATTAATATACCTTGGAGACACTGACTTATTTTTATATGTCAGACAGTTTCAGACTAACACTGTACTTAGTGAGGATAGCACAATATTAAAATGTGACTTTCATACTTTTTACGCTCCAAGTGCCTGGATCTACTCTTGGCACACTACAAAAATAATACTTTTATGATTCAGTTTTTCCATGAAATATTTATAATACAACTATTGAGTGATGGAAGTGCCAGAATATTACTATCGCTATACTTGAATTCCTGGAGAATGTAAGCTTTTGTTTGGTCTAGCAGCATGAAGGAAAAGCGTCCTGCTAAACATCTGTCTCTCACTGGGGAACCACATGGGAAATAAAGACTTTGGGGCAGCATTGCCTGAAGTATTTGGGTACTCACCTACTGCAGTCTATGAGCACTGAGGAGTCTCGACATTATAAAAATCTCAGAAAACCAGAGAAAGATGCAGACTCAAGCAGTCCCACAGCCCATCCCTCTGAGCCCAGGATGGAGCAACTGTACTGGCATCATTCACGACATGCAGACAGCTAGCTAACCCAGCCCAAACTGTTGCTAAAGACACCCAGTGACCTCTACAACCACTGCAGGTGAATTAGTGCAGCATTTCACTGTCTTTACCATTAAAAAGCTATCTTCACATCTCAACTTCATCTCCTACCTGCAGCGTGACCTTGTCTCATTTACCATGGATATGCAGAACAGGGTTTTTCCCTTCCTCTGTGCAGCAATCTTCTTGTGTTGAAGACTGTTATCAGTATCTCCACTCCATTTTCTCTTTTTAAAACTAAATTTCCCAAATTTTTTCAAGCCTATCTTGAAGATCATGCTTTTAAACTTTCTTCATGTACACACTGCATATTTCTCAGAGACTATTTCCTATTCTGAAGGAGAGGACATGCAATATCCATTAGGACTTATATCATCATAGAAATAATACTGGGATGAAATGGGTATTAAGTGAAATACGTAAGGACGAAATGTGCATTAAAAGTTGTGATCTGTGTTTAGACAACTGACTATTCAGGCAGGCTTACTTTTGGGTGCCAGTCTTAATACACCTGAAGGTATCTGAAGTGATCACCTGAAGTGTTCACAACATAAACCTTTTAAATTTATGCCACTCTTTCCCTCGTGGAAGTGCTGTTAACTCATTGTATAAAAAATATTAGATCTGTAAAAAGATATTTCCTGAACAAAAGAGAAACAACTACAAGTAGAGACAAGCTGCTTATAGAAGAAAGGTTCAGGAGAGGCTTTAAGTTCACTGCAGATTGATTTAGATCTCTCTTCATTCAAAACCTTACCTGAAGCAGGTCTTCTGCTAAAT
The DNA here is from genome assembly GCA_013400535.1 of Scopus umbretta. NCBI lineage: Eukaryota > Metazoa > Chordata > Aves > Pelecaniformes > Scopidae > Scopus > Scopus umbretta. The sequence continues at coordinate 32,455 of VZTL01074298.1, forward strand.
ATTAAGACTTTTCAATAGAAACTTCATTTCTTAATACAGCTTTTTTGAGTTGGAGCTGCAAGGACAAAGTGTAGCTCCTCGTGGTGCCTCCAGCTGGAACTCATTTTCTGTAAGAAGCTGTTGTTGAAGTGATCTGGAGAAACACTTCTCAAATCCATTTTAACAGCTTTCAAAGATTGCTCAAAGATGCCCAACAGCCCTGTTTTCCTTGCCAGGCCCTTCTTCCTCACTGCTGTGTTTAGTTATAGCAGGAGAACTGGAACAAACTAAAACTTACTTTGCCATTAAGTGTCCTGGTTAGGCAAGCTGGACCTGTGCAGGTTTTTCTGGTGTTCATAAACCTATTTTGCAACAACCAAGATGAGGAATGATGGAAGGAGATGTTGATGTCTCTGTGACAGGCTAAAGACTGACTTTAAGGGGTCCACACAAAAAAATAAGGAAGGAGCGAGGCATGGAAGGAGCTGTTGGGGTGGGTGAAAGGCACAGTTATTACGTTCTTTTTAAGGCCACAGAAATGCCATGCTGTCAACCTCTGGCATCCCACAGCAAACCATGGCAACAGCTGCCTGGTTCTGTAGTAATAAACTGAACCAATTTAATAGCTTTTATTGTTCTGCTGTGATGTTTGAGCGCAACCACTTCTTTCCTCCTAGGACTCCTGAGCCCGCAAGGGCAGCAATGAGAGAAGATCTCATTTACCTAAAAGCGCTTATAAATTTTTAATTTGCTTTAACAAGTAAATTAACAAGTCCCTCATTCAGGCAAGTTTTATGGCCTCTTGCCACTTGGGGAGGGCCATAAAAATTTTATAGATAATCCAGAGCTACTGAGATTGCTCATAATAAATTGTCTGTTTCCTGTTATTTTATCAAACCACTGGGCTTCTAATGACTTAAAGTCACAGCTTCCTTATATCTACGCTTTTTATGAGCCTGTATTTATAAACTGTAAAGAATATCTTAAATTATACTGGGCCCCTGCTAATCATTACAAAGCTAGGTTTTTATTGGAGCCAAGCTTTTTGTTCACGCCCACCTAATAAATTCTAAGGGACTTAAGGGAAAAAATTCTTTTTTGAGATAGCACGCTGATTCTGCATTCTATTTTAAGACATTGCTTTAGCCAAAGTTTCATTAACAAGTACTTTGAAGTGCCTGGAAATCCCTACTCTGATTTCTAACAGTTCTTGGAAAAACTTCTCAGGATAGTAAGCACATTAGGCAACACCAGCCAGCCTGGCTCTGGGATTCAGGCTTGGGAGGAGACAGCACTTACTGGAAAAACACAGTCTCATCTCAAAGGGAAAATGGGTGCTCACTGTCTACTCTCTGGAGCACCACTGATGATGCTTATACAGAAGAACCCTAAACACGAAGATGTCCTTACCATTTGGTGCTGTGAGTAGACACACTGAAATCAGTGATGGTACTCATGGCAAGTATTCTTCAGCATGTTTAAATCATAGCCCCATCGTGTCCAGCAACAACTGAGCACTTTTTCTGCTGAAGTTACGATGCTTTGTCTAGTTACGGCTTCAAAGTATTCACAATGCCTAACCTTGGGCATCCAATTTAGTAGGTTGGTCCTCCTATATGGAAATAAGAAATCACTCCACAGAGGGAGCACGAACCAAACTAGAGTGGCCATCATAATTTGGTGGAAGTTTGGTTTTTCCCTCATTGACTACACAGAGCTTAGGGAGACTAGATTTGTAAGAGACAGGCTTGCTTTAAGTGAGATGATATCACTGTCTTTCCCTCAATTTCTGCTATGGGGACGACACGACAAAACTCCAGGGGAAACTCACTGGAGTTGTGTTTACTGATGGAATATACTTGGGGTGGAGGGGAAAGAAGTAGTGAAGGCATAAAGCTGCTGCAGATTCATTCCCCCGTAAATCTGAATATTGCACCTGGATTAAAGCCTAAACTTGCTCTGAAGTTTAGGCTGGTACAAAGCTATAACAGAAGGGCGCTGGGATAATAATATAGTACATGTGAAGATAATCAGTATTTTCTGTAAACACACAGTGTTATGAAAACCTGAAACTCCTTCAACTAAACAGGAGAACATTAAACTTCACAAAAAAACTCCCCGTTACCTTTCTGTGAAATACAAGCCTGTGGAACTGGAAACTCCATTTATCCTGAAGGAAGAAAACATCGCAAGATGAGAATATCAGCCTTTGCTCAGCAGAGTTTTCCTGCTAAACGGGAAATTCCAGCAGGACAGGCAAGTCTTAAAACCTCAGGATGCTAATTTTGAGAGAGACGCAAGAACAGGTGCTAAATCCTGGAATATGCCCATTATCTGAAGTGCTGAGAGTGCTTGAAGTTTTATTTATTGATTTTTCAGTTAAAAAATGCCATAGATTCATAGCTCATAATATCACCCCAGATTAAGATCGACTCTGTAATTACAACTGTGCTCATGTACCTTCATTCTCTGGTGTTACCGTTACCATAGTCCACTAAAAATAGGCTGTTAAAGCAGATGAACTTGTTGGCCTGGTATCGCTGTACATTAGATAAGAACTTGTTCAATTGAAGCTGGGAATAACTGTAAGTACAGTGGAAACAAAATACAGGAAAACAAGCCATAAAACCCTTATCAAATGATGATCATCTTCTGTTTCCTCATAAATACACACACAGACAAGAATATCCACAATTACAGGCATGTGCTGTACACCAAATTCATGTTCTGCTCCTACAACTTCAGAAATCCTTGAGATGGCATGGAAACAACTGCAGAGCACCCCAGGAATCATATTTTTCCAGTTCTCTGAAGACCTTTTGGGTAACTGAAAGCCTAACTAATGCCATCTAACTTATTTAAGAAGCAAAACTTTTCACTTCGCTATCTATGTATAAACTGGATCAAAACAATACCTCTTTTCTCCCTACCGCAGCAAATCCAGTGTTCCATCCATCTATATTCACTAAATATGCATCTCCCCCAAAATCCAAGCATTAACCATTGTTTTATCACTCAGTAATAAAAGTCTTGAAAAACAAGGAGATACATACAAAGAAGATAAAGAAACAATACCCAAAGCAAGTGAATAGCACATATACTCATAATATAAGAAGCCCCAGACCCAAATTCCTGTTACCTGCTCCTAAAGATAACAAATCATAAGGGCTATGGTAAGCAGAGAAAAAAGAGGAAAATAAGTTTTGTGAGCAATGTAAAAGATTAAGAGTGACCTGAAGGAGACAAACACATCTTTCACGGTGCCTCTGTCTGAACCACATTCACCCAAGTTGAAGTATTCGAAATCTGTCGTATGCCATTATTTCCAATGGCCACGAAATCATGAAAGCAAGCCGGGGTATATTTAGCCAAGATGAAACTTTGTCAGACTGGCATAAGCTTAAGTAGAAAAGCCTGACTCTGCCAGTATATTCGAATTTGCAGGTAAAGCTAAGGATAAGAAAATACAACTTCTGCTGACAGAGACATATGTTGTCTTCAGCAGTATTTACTAAGAATGGACAAAAAGATCATACCTCAAAGGAAAGGGTTTTTTCCCCTGCAGCTCTATCAAAAGTGATAGTAGATGTTCTGCCCTGTCTTTAAAAAAGAAATCTCCTAATGGAGATAAATGGAAGCAGAAGTGAGAAAGAAGAAATGCATCAGAAGCACTTTTTCCAGAAGTCTCTGGAAAAACAATGACTGCGTATGATTTCCAGAATGTCTTTGACAACAGTTACAAGTCTCTCTGACTCTGGGGAGCATCCAAACTGTCAGAAACTCATCTTGAGGGCATTCCCATGCTCTCAAGATTCACCTAACGTGATCCCTGGCTGTGGCTCTTACTTCCATATAAACACACACACATTACTTTTCTAACCAAATCCTTGCAAAAACACTTGCCCACTTCTGTTACAAGACAGAAGATATTTCCATTAAAGTAAGCAAACTCGTCTCTGGCGCACCTAAGTCTTGCAGAGCTCCTAAGTTTCAGTTCACATTTCAGGTTAATCTTTTCCTTTCCTAAAGAACAGAACATCCTTTTTACTGATCTCCCCGAGGGCTCAGTATTTGCAACATCAAACAGAACATACAAAACCATTGCGCCCCCTCCAAAAGCCTATTATACTGTCAACTGGCTTCCTAACTGCAACCAGGGGAGAAAGCTTATATACTGGCTCCAGAGCTCTTTTACTGCTGGAAAGTGTCCATGATTTCTTCAAGCTACTGCTGCATTTCATTTCTCTAAAGAACTCATAATAAGATGGGCAAAGTTCCAAGAAAGAAAAAAGAAACCCGACCAACTAGCTGAACTAACTGTGCAGTCGTCTGTCCCCCCCCGTTACTTTTAGTTGCTGCCAAAGGCCAAAGCCACAAGACTCTTGTGCCATACTACCAGTGACCCTCCTTAATAAATCAGATATTAAAATACAGTCACATGAATTAGGCTGGAAAGGGGGAGCAGGGCAAATGTCTGCTACTAAAGATAACAGGGCATCTTGTGGTGTAGTACACATTCATGAAGCATTGAAAGAAGCAAGAAACTAGGAGGAAAGTCCTTATGGAGGCCATGCTACAAGCTACTGGAATCCAAAAGAAGTCATTGTATATTTATTAATTTTGCAATAAGAAACCAAGTTGTTATTTACCAGGAGGAAAGCCCATGTGATGGCTGTGACTGGGCTGGGATCTGGGTGTCAGCTTCCGTGGCTCAGTAAGTGAACATTTGCAAGGCACAGTGCAAACCTCAGTGGGAAGCTGTTGTTGGAGAGTAACACACTATTACTCCAATTAAAAAAAAAAGGGGGGGGGGGGCAATAAGAGAATGTGATTCAAAAACAAGGGTGTCTATGCAGCGCTGCTGCATTTGAAAAAAAATATTGTGGTGTTGACAGGTTTTGTCAGCTATTTGTATGTTTTCTTTCATTCTGTTCGAAGCATTCATATCCATTTTGGCAGACTATTCACTGGCCCCAAGCCTGGGATAACAGAAGAGGGGTGTCCTCTTTTGCTGAGCAAATCTTCAGGGACAGATCCCCCGAGAGGCACCAACTTCTTTCCCCAGGGCCTGTCTCCACGCCCCCTCTCCTGCCGCAGAGCATGGCGGCTTCTCTCTTTAAGCCCTTGACAGAGGCAACCCCTGAACAAACCTGCACAACTCATCCAGTAAGTCACAAAAAGCACGTTGCAGCTCTCATACAGAGGTTGTCGGACAGAGTGCTACTAAATATAACTTCCAGCCAGGCAGCCAGTACCACCCACAACTCTTATCCCTAATTTTTCAGTTAATGACTCATGGTAGACCATAGCTGACAGTGGCCGCAGGTCTACTGGGTGGTATTACAGCTGAAGTTCTATAAAGTCAGGAGGTTATGTCAAGCTGCAGCATCCAAGTGACTCTAAACAGAGTCCTGCACAGTGCGGAAATGGCTGGAGATTGGTTACAGCCAAGACTAATTGATCTGTCTGAAAATATGGCCCAGGAATCATAGGATTAATGCTCAAATTCCAGCTGTGTTGCATTGTTCCCTTCCCTCCAGCTCTGCAACAACAAAGACATGCCTCCTCCTCTGGAGACCAGAAAAGTTTTAATAAACTCTTCGTACAACTGTTGCAGCGGAGGCCCTGTTAAAAGCATCATTGGAAAAAAATGCGGGATTCATAAAGAAACCATCCTACAATTTCCTTTCGATCTGGCATTGATTTCAAAGTGGCTACTTTCGCCAAGTGGCTTTGGCCAGCTCTCCTCCCCGGGCAGGCACGGGGCAGGGGGTGAGGAGCCGAGCCCGCCTGGCTGGATGCAGGAGCACAGGCGTGCACGTGCACGCCCGGCCACGCACAGAGAGCAAGCCAGAGAGCGAGCGCTAGAAAACTGAGAGGGGGAGGAAAAAAAAAAAGAAATAAAATGGGAACACTTCCAAAACTGCAGCTGTGCTGGCCCATTAAAAAGCTGAAACTCATTCTACTGTTCGACCTCATGCTTATCACCACATAACTATTCATCAAAGAAATTTCGGTGCAATTAATTAAATTATTCCCCTGTCTGTGCCACAGAGTCATTATTCCAATATCAGCTTTCACTCGCACTCTCTTAGGCTCGTGTCTGTATGCCAAGTGACATCTCTAGGGTTGTCCAGTCTCAATAAAGCTCTGCTCCTCACCACTCACAGAGGCTATAATTTCTCTTTTTTATTGCCATTTATTTTCCACTAGGATTTTGCTGCCAGTATATTGGCAGGACTTCCAGTATATGGATGTAATGAAATCTACCACAGACACTTAACATCGGGTCAGGCTTGAGCTCAGCTCATGTGAAGCTGTAATATGATAAACAAATGCTTCCAGGAGGAGGATTTTATCCGCTCAAAAACAGAACATGGACTCCTTTGGTACCCAGACAAGAACTAGGAGGGAGTCACTTGAAAACCTTTATGATAATTAGCTTTATAGCTAAAATGTGCTCAACATGAGAAACCTGAGTTACAACATAGGTTCCTCTGAATCTGTCAGGACCAACTTCTCTTATTAAAAAAAAACAAACAAACCCCAAAGTGTCACAGTTTGCATCTTCCTCTCTCTCTCTCTTTTTAACAACGGTGTTAATATAATTCCACTGTGTCCTGGTTTCAGCTGGGATAGAGTTAATTTTGTGCTGTGTTTCGGATTTAGTATGAGAATAATATCGATAATACACTGATGTTTTAGTAGTTGCTAAGTAGTGTTTATATTAGTCAAGGACTTTTTTTTTTTTTTCTTTAGCTTCCCATGCTCTGCCAGGGGAACAAGAAGCTGGGGTGGGCACAGCCAGGACAGCTGACCCAACCTGGCCACAGGGCTATTCCATACCATATGGTGTCACGCTCAGTATAGAAACTGGGGGGAGTTGGCCGGGGGGCAGCGACTGCAGCTCAGGGACAGGCTGGGTGCTGGTCAGCGGGTGGTGAGGGGTTGCATCACTTGGGTTTTTTCCTCCCTGGGTTTTGTTTCTCTCGTTGTTCACTTTTTCATCACAATTTTTATTACTCTTACTATTGTTATTATTTTATTTCAATTATTAAACTGTTCTTATCTCAACCCATGAGTTTTCTTAGTTCTACCCTTCCGATTCTCTCCCCCATCCCAACAGGGGGAAAGGGGGAGCGAGCGGCTGTGTGGCGCTTGGTTGCCAACAGAGACTAAACCACAACACGCTTGTCCAACACACACCAAACTACTTTTTGGTCCTGAGCTGACCTACCAACAACAAAATGTAAATGCCCTTATGTTAAATCTTCCTCAGCTCTTCTGGAAATTATGCAGGACCTGATGGCTCTGAACGTGGTCTGTCTGTATCTACTGACACAATAACTCATGTCATGGCACTGAAGTATCGTATCTGTGTATCTCCTACTACAGGTCAGGACTGCTGCCAATGGGATTAGACTCTCAGAATGTGAATAACACAAGATATTGGTAGTCATGTCCCAGGCATCTCTAAGGCACTTGTGGCTGGAGATGAGAGACAAAAGAAAAACAAAAGGAAAATAAAATGTAATTTTTAGAAGGGGAAGGAAAAAAAAAAAATCAAACCTTAGAACAGCTTGTATCTGTCCCCAGAAAGTCTTCCCCTACCTGGAAGACTTTAAATCAATAATGGAGTCTCTCTATCAGAGAGCCTTTATTTCAAATGCAAGTTAATGGACATAAATCTCTACAGGCAATGAATGTAAAACATCTGAATGATCAAAGGGTTGGTTTTTTTCCTGGTAAAAAGAGTTTGTTTTCCTGTCTAAAATAAACTTCTCCCCAGAGAAACGGAATTTTGCTGTTCTTCCAGGGAGACAGAAGAGCCAGGTGTCTGCATCAGCAGGTGTCCCGATGCCTTGTCGGCTTTCCAAGTAATGCATTGGTTACAATAATTTGCAGCATCTGTATACAGGGAGCATAACAAAAGTGTTGCAAGTTAATTATGGGCAACCTAGAACTACTACAGTTAACCACAGAAATTTTGCTTGAATAGTGCCAATCTTTATATATGCTTGAAAAGTTTTATGTATATACACGTTGAAAAGTATACACTTTGCCTATTTGCTTTGAACGAAGGCAAATAAAAGCTAAGTGCTGGCTCAAACCAGGTTTGAACCAAACCTTGCTCATTCTCTGCCTCACCTTACTACTGTCCAATAGTCCAGGTTATCGCCAAACACACTGCCTTTTATTTCGCAGCTTTCTTGCTAAAACAATCAGAGACACCCCAGCATAATTAATTTGCAATGTATCCATTTCAAAATGAATTTTAGAGATGTTTGGTCCCTATGTCTGCCAGTGCCTCTGGCCCAAAGTGCCTACACACTGAGCCCCTAAGGGCACAGCAAAGCACCAAAATGGTGCCTCACGATAGCCAAGGTGGGATCCATAACAAAATACACGGTAGTATCAGGATTTAATACGAGATGAATATCAGAGATACCAAATATGCACTCTCTCATTCACTTCACTAAGAGAGGAAGGATGAAAGTCAATACCAAAACCAGGAACAGTTATAACAATACTTCAAGAAAGTAGAGCCCTGAACACACCACTTCAAATGCTTCAGGTGCCAATTCAGGTACAACAGGAACCTCAAGCTGATCACACAAACAGGCTCATCCCCAGATTGTCAGTTATAGTCAATGCACCATCTCAGATGGGTACCTGTGTGTTCATGTGCACCCCACTAACCCAAAGTAACTCAAGGGAACTATCTACTCATATTTCCTGAGTTGCCAAGAATAGTATAAAATAGATCAAAATGATATTACAACAGAAGCTGCTTGGAAACATTGTTGCTAAACATTATAGTTAACATGACAGTCTATCTGCCACCTATTCAAAGAAAAGAAATTTGATGAAGTAGAGTGGAAAACCAATAAACTACCACAATGTTCTACCACAATGTTAGCCAGTATCAATCCTCATCACTAAAGCTGATTAAAGCTCAGCAGGCTCAGTTAAATTACAGCATTCAGAAAAGCTGCAGACAAGCATCAACGATATGGGGAAGGTTGGCTGAAGATTTCTTCTCCTACTTAGCCATGGCCATGAAGGCTGAATTTCCTAAGGCGCTCAGAAGTACCTTTATGTTTTCAAAGGGTGGGAGTGAGTGTACAGATGTACAATTTGTTGTATGGAAAAAGAGACCGCTGCATATACTGACAGCTAGCCACGCTGCCCTGCTTTGTGGTTCACCCTCTGATCCTCCAACCCTTCAAACACAGTCAGTGGTCAAGTGTGACCTAAGGGACAAGGAACATCTGTTACTTCACATTGTTCATCCTACCACAACACAAAGAGGGGAGGGAAAGGAGACTGACGGGACGTTGTCCCAGCAATGGCATGTGGCTGGAGAAAGACCCACAGTGATGTTACCAACTGACTCAACTGAGAATCAAGACTAACTTTGGGTTTCATTGAAGGACTAAGATTAGAATGGGTAATACCTCATATTCGAGACAGAGACAAAAAACCAAGGCTCAGAAGACAACAACAGGTATTTTGTTATTCGAGATCTGGATTTGGCCCCCCAGACACACATCAATACTTCACAAATGAATGCAGTCTAGTCCTTGGAGTTGTCATTTCCTTGCATCCTTCAATACAACAGTTCCATTCGTTTTCAAAAATAAGTAAATGCTTCCGGTCTGATACTATGGCACACTACTCTGCAAACTGTGAACATCAGTAAAATAGTCTGGTCTGTCAGGAAACTAAGTGAAAAATCCAACATGAACAGCACGGGCCAAGGTAGCAGCACTGTGAAGCTTTCTGGCCCACACCCTATATCAATAATTTATCTGTAAATATTTATTAACTATTGCATTTGAAAAAAAGAATAGGTCTCAAATTTCACGTCACGGATATTAAAGGAAGTTTGAATGGCACTTCACAAAAATCATAAAAGTTATGCGTTATCTCAGTTTCTTTTAATTTTTTGAAACATTTAATTCCTTTCCAAAAGCTATTACATTTTCTTACATCTTAGAGTCTTTAACTTTCATGTTCATTATCTACCCTAATTTGAATATGGCAAATAGACCTTATTTATTTAGCACATAACAACTCAGTGTAGGACTTAACCTGTGGCCTTCAATATCAAGCAACAAGCTTTCAAGTATTTTAATAAAAGAAGTAACTGTATAACAAATATAACTGTAGATAATTCTTATATTCTGTGTAACAAGCTCATCTGAGTGCATGTAGTCTTACATTTGTTAATTTTATTTTACTTTTTAATAGGAAAAGCATAAAATTAGTATCTCATGTCAGCAAATCCAATTACTTGCTCCCACTGAAGAGTCTCCTTCACACCTACCACACTCTCCAGCTGGACAGTGCTTCATACCAAGCTCCTTTGGACAGGAATCGGGCCAGGTCTGGGAGATGTGGGAGAATGACACCTTCAGGAAGCCACCCCTAGCCCATCCCAGGCACAGATGGCACCACAGGGCACTGCATGTTCCCATGCCCATGCCAACTGTAATTTCTTCTTATTAGCATTAGGACCACCATGCTGACTCTAACTGAAACGCTGCACAAACATCAACTTCCAAGAGCATCTGCAAAACATCTTGTCTGAAAATAGTGGTGATGGTGAAATGTGCCAATGGTTTTTCATCCTTCCCTCAATGCCAGGCAGAGCACAGGGCAGGCTGCCCAAGTCCTCTTGTTGTAGACCGACAGGTAAAGTCCACGGCTCAATCTGGGCTCATGCTACAGGCTTCCCCAGATGGCCAAGGCTGCAAAATAGGATCTGATCATTCAAGCTGGTAAGAAAGGCAACTGAAGGCTATGCCAGTCACATCAACTCTTCAACAGTCAAGAGGAAGCGCAGTGCCTGGATTACCCAAGGCACATAAACTGTCGCCAGACCTCTGATGTAACAGGTTTTGCACCTTATCATAAAAAGCAACATTGGTCTAACAGCCTAAGTAAAATACCAGTAGAGAAGACGTCCATCACCGTGCTACACTTGTATGTGAAAAGTCTGTAACACATTCAGTTGACAAACAATTCTGCCAAGTGGCTCTCCTATAAGTTGCTCATGTCAACAAAATTAATGTGACATTTACAACTATTTTGAGGATAAAATGAAGTTGCTTAAATTATTCCGCGGAAGCAGCGTGTGACAGAATTATTCAGTTGACAAAATCTAATTAGGTGTAAATTATTTCAGGTTATATGAATTATAAAACCTTTCACAGAGAACTCAAACTCAAGGCTCAACGTGATATGGTGAATTAATATGCCGGGCATCTGTTTTCCAGAGCTAGGTTTCAATGTAGGACAAAGTCACACAGGTAATTAATTTCTTCTTTCCACCAGCTAGCCTGTGCTCAGGTAGGCAAAGGAAGGCATGTCATATAAAATATACATTTTACAATGAAAGGATTTTTTTTCACACAGAAGTTAGGAACAATTTGAGAACTGGTCAGCAGATGCAAAAAGCAGCTCTTAGTCTAAGTCCTGAGACAGAGCTGAAGCCCCTGATGACTGGTGATAGCAAGAAGGGAAATTATTTCAGCAGCAAGCTCTCCCTGAAGCCTGGTGTCCAGCTTCATCCTTCATCTAGAAAGTTTCTGAGCAGTGACACTGAGAAACATTTCAGTGCATGTTTAATAATCACACTTACTTTTAAGCATGTGCTTTTATGCTTTGCTCAGGCAGGATTACCATGGTCAGAAACCTGCCTAATTACTGCAGCATTTATTTCTCCTGCTAGGTTTAATTTTTGCTGTTCAGATGCAAAAATGTCATCATTTACTTCTACAAAGCCAAGCAGGGCATCTTTGAAACCAAACTGTCAGTGCTTTTAACGTCTGAAAAGCAGGGTACTGAGACCTTTCAAGGATGGCATGGTGGCTTGTGCTGCTGCTATGGAGGAGGAAGGAATGTTGAGCAGCTGTGTAGGTATTTTGGAGGGGAGAAGACAAGTGCTTTATGAGCTGAGGATCAGCTTTGCCCACTCGCTGTCAGTCTGTTGCAGTTGGAGAGTTTGGGCACTGTGGGGAAAAAGGGAGTTTCAGTTCCCATGGGAGGTTCAGAAATACACACTGGGTTTTAATATGATCCTTATTTTCCATTTAAATGCACTCCAATTCAATACAGATTGGTAAATCTCATATTAAAAAAAAAAACAAACTACCTTTTCACACTTCCTAGCAACTCCTTGAACAACACACCACAAGGAGACACAGATTATTTACCATCCCTTCATACCTCCCTCTGTAAGGATCATAGAAAATTACCGAAAGCAAAACAAAACATTTGGTCAAAAAGTCTAGAGAGAAGGCACATGAAGACCCCACAGCTCTAATTTTCTCTTTCTTTTTGGAAAAGTTCAGCTATGTTCCTAAGCTCCAGCTGGGTACTTTTCTCGATGAACACATTCTGCAGCTTAGTTAAAAATGATATGCAATGCTATCAGGTGCTCTGTTGTTCAATTTCTATATAGAATGCATTTCTTACACCCTATTGACCACACTTCCTTGAAAAGACTGGTGAGAATTATGTATTTTAAATGCCACCTTTCTCTGCTACCTCAAACAAAAGACACTAGCATGTGAATTGGAGAAAAAAAACCCCATAGTTAAAACAAACAAACAAAAAAGAAACAGAAGTCTTCTCACTGGAAGTTTCAATGAGCAAAGAACATTTAATCTTATACTCATGGGTGACCAGAAACCTTCCCCAACCTCCCCCAAGTTCAGAACCCAGCTCCGCTTTTCGCCGCTGTTGTGAACTGAAAGAGGGACGCGGCAGCAACGGCGCGCCAGCTGTGTCACCTTCTGCCCCAGCCACTCTTACAAAAAGATGACAGAACATGGAGAATGCATGTGTACGTCAAATGTTTAGCAATTATTTGCACACACTGACTCCCTTCACAAGCTCTTAGCTTCTCAGAGTGATTTAGTAAATAATGCTTCATTCTTTGCTGTTTCTTGCTATCTGCAACTGAGTGCACCATTCCCAGGCAGTCAGGGAGACACAAGCATTTTATACCGTGGCATGGCATAGACCTCACATCAGTAAACCAAACCGGCTGTCCTGAGTCCTCTGAGACCCCAACATTGCCAATTTTCTAACTTAAGGCTCAACTGTGAAGGGGTTAGAAATACCAAGAATGGCCACAAATGCGTCTGAACATTTATGCAGTGCCCAGTACCTCTACATGTACAGCTAAACCATATGTTCAAGAACAGAATAGAGAATAGAACACTTCAGTTGGAAGGGACCTACAACAGCCATCTAGTCAACTGCCACAGGCCTTCTCCTCCTTCTTCCCCCACTATATATATATATATATATATGTTTGTTTTGGTTTTTTTAATAATCAAGTCATAGTCCTACACTGGGATGACAGGGAAGATAAAGTCAAGGCAAGATAAATCCACCACGCTATGTTTCTATCTTTGTAACAAGAGCTGGTGGCAGTGACAGAGATCTGAGGATAAATACAAATCTGCTATGGTTCACTAACCTTCACTCTGCGGTGATTGATAACGGTATTTTTAAGTGGCTGTAGGTATCAGGCTCAGCTTTGGACTCTGTATCTCTCTCTCCATCCCCTTTTTAAGAGCACGTTGCAATACACACTGGCTATAGGACTGAGGGACCAGCCAGCTTCTCCAAGAGAGCCTGTGCTCATGCAAGAACCGGAGATGCTGATGGAAGAGGCAAACATCTGAAACCAACTTCCCTGTCTTAGCAAAAGCAGCATGGCTGATGAGGACAAGAGGTCTAAAAGTAAAGGAAATCAAACCCAAAACAAAGCACAGAGCAGGAAAGGGCATTTGTAACTACAAAATGATTCCCTCACTTTCGTCAGCATTCACTCCCAATTCTGTAAGAGTTAAAGGCCGCCAAGTAATAGGCACTGTAGAGTTTTCCCCTGGGTTGCAGCCAAGGCCACTAACCCTGCTATTAGAGGCCTGACAAGCTTTGTCAATGCAATCTACTGAATGCCGTGAGTGACAAGCGATCAATATTCTCCACTCTCATGGGTCATCACAGGTGACAGAGGCCTAAGTAATAAAACAGCCCTGGCTGCCTCCTCTAACTTAAATGCTTCCCCAGCCACAATATTTCTTTTTTGTCTAAGCGCCTCTAGCTAAATTTCTCATAGATCGAACCATCTGATGGGGTAGAGGTTCTGAGGAATTGCAATGTGTCTGAATTGATGCTAGCCAGCGAAAGCTCAGTAGACTGGAGAAACAGGTTCAAATAAATCGAAAATGACTAGCTACAGAGTTGTAATCTGCCAGCATCAGGCCCTGTAGCAACAAGGCAATATGAGGAAGGCATGCTGACAATGCAGCGGCACCAAGCCACCTGACAGCCAAAAATCAGCTTTGCAGTTTCTAGTGTTCTGAAGACATTCTCCGTGAAGTTCCTTTCCGCCCCCCCCCCCCCCCCCCCTTTTTTTTTTTGTGAACTGTTACAAGAGTTACTGGGAGCAACTATATAAAACTGCATTATGGTGTTAATAGAAAAGAAAGAAAAGGAGGATTGCTCTGCTGTAAATTTGAAGGAAATACTGATGGGACTGGAGTTCATGGGGGTTGTTGAAGCAGTCAGAAACACTGACCAGGCAGTTCTCTAGAGCATGAAAAAACCCTCCTCCTTTCTAAATGTAAAGCATAAGTATGTAAATTTTAAGGGAATCAGCTGCTCTGTTGCAATTGCCCACACTAACCCCTGCCATGATGCAAGGTACCTTCAGGTGGAAGCACAGTAAGCTAGCCTGTACCTGTTGTAAAACCACACACACCACCAACAACCACAGAGAATCTCCTGTTTTCCTAAATCCATGTACTAGGTTACCGTTAAATAATTTGTTCATACAGCTGTATGCTAAGTAAGAGCTTAGACAGGCTTCAAAAAAAGCAGTGATTTACAGTTCAGTACCCGAATTTAAGGCAGATGAGGAAAAAAAAAACCATTTCAGCCCTTATGAAAATCCTGCCCCAATTCTTGCTGTCAATAACCATTATGGACACAAGCCATTGATGTCCATCTGGGATCTGAATGTTGTCCAGTTTTTTCAGATGTTTAGAACCAGTTTTTATTGGGAATAATGCCTTTAACCAAACAGCTTTGCAAACACTGAGTTTCACTACATTCCTGTGAGACAGGCAAGCAATACACACCAATCTTTTGGTGAATAAACTAAGACACAAAGGAAAGCCAGAGGCACAACTGGACACAAAACTGTATGTAATTTCACACTTTAAACTTTGAGCATCAAATATGTCCTGGAAGAGAGTCTCTTCTAGGGGATGACTGTCAGCTGTAAAATTCTGTTTAAACAGGTGGTAGGATGATGATGTACTGTTTGGAAACAATTGGTGCACTGTTTACACACTACTCTCAGTGATCTAAGGCAGGATAAAAATAGACTATAATGCTCAGGATCTGTATTTTTGCACATCTTCATCCTTTTTCATTACAAAAAGCAAACCAAACAGCTAATTCTACTTAAAACATGTATTTATTCTGGCAGTTATTTATAATAATTACAAAACTTTTCTAAATTCAGAAAAAGGAACCCAATACACTTGTGTGAGTGTGGTTCCCCAGTTAAGTCACCAACAGCTGAAATAATGTATCAGCAGATTTTTTTATATATGCATTGGGCATTTGATTTAGAATGGCTTGAAACAGAAAAAATAAAATATGATTATGTCAGAATCCTTTAAAGGCTGCCAAACAAATCACCTGTCCAAGAGAAGCTGGGATCTTTTCATGGCAAAGGCTAATGCATGGAGATGGGAACTCTGTGGCAACATCTTTCAGAATATACAAAAACAGATAAGGGAGCACATTTCACGAAGAAAAACTTCCCGAACTCTTAGGATGAAATTAGATGTCTAATAAAGAAAAGGTCAATATTCTAGCGTAGGATTTAATTCTCCAACACACTTGACTACTAGCCAATGAAACCAGCTGGACAAGCAATGGAGAACAGCATGTGGGAAGGATATATTTCAGACCAAAGTAATCTTTTTAGTCACTAAATACAGCTGATTTTCTAAATGATTAGATGAAGGCTTGGCCATTCCTGTATCAATGCTGAGGAAAAGCTGTAGGACAGGAGTCATATTAAGATGTGAACTAGCAGATAAACACCTAACTAGCCTGGAGATGCTCCATGGCATTCATAGGCACAGTATGGTTGAGTGGTTGCAGTGAAAGGAAAGTCAGAGTAAGAACAAAACAACAAAACCAACACTTTTTGGTGAGCGCCCATGCCCAGCCAAGGTCTACATGGGGAGCAGGTCAGCTGTAAGAGAATGTTACCAGCAGGTTATAGAAGGGAGAGCCATGTTTTACTGCACACCTGCCCTCCTGCTCCTGTTGTTATTGAAATGCCCATTTCACACTGCACTTTATGAGTTTGCCTAACTCCACGCTGCACGTTCTTTCCATTGTTCGGGAATACGTTCCTCATCATACTTGAGTTTAGACACAGATACAATACATAAAAATAGGGTGAAAAAGAAATAAAAAATGTGAAGCTTTATGTCTTCTCTCCAGAAGTTTATTGCTATTCTCTGCCAGTCAGCCATCCAGCTTTCTTCTCCCCTGTGGCCTCAGAGGTTTTTGGCTTTCTTAAGATATGACTCCAGATTAATTTAAAAATAGAGAATGAAAGCAGTATGGCTACAATGATCTGATAGCATCACATACCTCTCTTAACAACCTAATTTATTACTGATGATGTAGTCATTAATGTACTCTGAACATGCACTATACGCTCCTCTTTAATGAAAAAGAAACTGGGGAAGCTCATCCAACTTGCTTCAGAAAGTTGCACCCCAAGAGACTTACATGTCATCTACCCTTAGATTTATCCAGCACTGAAGGAGATATTTTAAAACATTTCTTCTTGTTATTCTTTTAAGAGATAGTTCCCTCGATGCTGAGCCTTGAAAGTTTAGCAGATGTTATTACTGAGAATGAACTAAAGCAATTGGTATAATGGTTGTTACGCTATGGGTACAACTTGCTTGCCATGTTCTGTTCTCATCCACTTTCATCTCTACTGTTTATGTGAGCATGAAAAGTTACTCTTTTTTTCTTCTCATCAGCAAGAAGAGAAAAAATCTGGCAAAACTAGATTGGGGAAAGCACAGGGAGAGAAACTATGGAAATGAAAGTCATCAGGACCAATTCATATGGCACTCTAGGAAGATAAGAGAAACAGTGGAGACAGAAAGGCAACCTATCCAAATTCCCAGCAAGGATGATCTATAATTGGCATAACACTAACACTGGAAAGAAACTTTTTAAAAGCCATCGCGCTTCTCTCCATGACCCGACCAATGTGCTGATGCCTCTGGCTACAGAAGTTCCCAGCACACACTGGGTCTGCAGCCTCAGCATGCAGCCATGGTGGCTTGGATGATCCAGTCCTGTAGAAATCAGCTCAGAAACTCACGAGCTACTGACCCCCAAAGCCACCAGAAACAACCACTTGGAAAGCACGAGGCTTCCTGGGGTATGAGATGGAAGACACATTGAAAAAAAAAAAAAAAAATTTTAAAAAAAAAAAAGGCAAGAGGAATAGAAATTAAATATCCCAGTAATAATGGTAGGTTATGCCTCAGTGTGTAATGGGAAGGCACATCATTCTTTTGGAAAAAGACCAACTGCAAGGAAAAGCAAATGAACAATAAGTAAAATTAATAGATATGTGAGCCTGGAAAACTGCTTAGTGGGAAGTGCTGGTTTCATGTATCAGGCGTATAAATCATCACTCTCCTGTCCTAGACACATGCTAGCAATACCTGTAGCAGAACCACAGCTCAAAACTTCCTGCAAAGGGAAGAGCAATACAGGTTCTCTGGATACAATACTCACTTCTGCCCGCTAATTACAGTGCTAAAAGGCCAGCAGAAATATTTAAGATGAAGGAAGCTGACACCTCTTCATTCCTGTCTGGTAAGCTGCTCTCTCATACTTACCATGCTTTATCAAGTGCATATCATTTATGTCCAGAAAGGTTAACTGTAGTGTTAGGTTTGTCAGCATTTCCATTCCTGTTCGCTTCTAAAGGACTCAAATACTCAAATCTAAAAATGCAACTCAAAGAGAGTTCTAACCTGCAGGATCCTAGGCTAGGAGCAACTTTGTTCCTTCTGTGGACATATAGCAAATCATTATTAATTTAGTCTAGCAGTTCATTTCCTTCTTTTAAGATATCACTTAGAAGGGGAAAAAAGACAAAGATCAAGTTATTTGGAGTGTAGGAGCTTGGACATAATAACCTTACAGCCAGACTCTACTTCTGTCTCGAAGCTAATTTTCCTTTGTTGAAACACTTTGATGCGACTGTTATTGTGGGAGCCTCAGGCTGGAGGGCAGCTTACAGGAGGCATCACTCCTGCTATAATTCTCTCAGCGCACACAAGAAGGACCATTAAATGTGCTGTATTAGCCTTCACTTTAAATGTCTTTCAAGTCTGTGTTTACCTAAGATAGCATTATTTGAACATATATATTTGTGATTCAATTCACCTGAAGCACTGCTCAATCCTGTAGGAATAAGACAAGGACGTCCCATATGGTGGCAAGGTAGAAAATCTCCCCCAATGCAAACCACCTATGACCTCTGTGATAATAAATTCTTCTGCAAATGACTGGGCAAAGTCCTAGAGATTGTGTGCAGTGAAGATAAACAGCCCTCTTTGTCCTCTGGGCCAGAAGTGGCCATTGTATAGAGCTTGCCCACAGGATTAGCACTGCCATTATTATTTGTGTTATATGAGCTATTTCAGGAGCTAATTGACCCCAGCACAAAAGCCGGGTGAGAAAGGCTTTTGTATCTAATAGAATGAGCAATACAGAAAAGGGTAAGGTTCTTTGAGCAATTGGGCCACAGTATACAGACACTGACTCAGTTTTAGCTGACAGCATCAAGCAGGGCAATCTAATCTCCCCAGTTAGCACTAAATCAGCCTAGTATAAATGAGCCCATGACAGAACATGGAGAAATGGGACTTGCTAAAAGGATAACTGAGGATAACTGCCTTGTGAAGCATAAATATTGAAGATGTTCAGAATCTTTCATTCCTCAAGCTAAGCACGCCTAGCCAGAGCTGTACAGGTAAAGCTGTTTGATACTTGAATCTCTTCAGTTTTTGAGGGTACTGTGGTAAATGTCAGTATATACATAAGGTATTCTAAAATTATACATATATATTCCCCCCCTTCCTCATGTGCTTAATGGTGGGGGAAAGTACTGACACTGAGAAACTCTGACAGGATGCTCTTAACCATTAACAGGTTTGATACAACAACAACAAAAACATGAAGCCATTTTCTCTAGGATGACGGACTTTGGAGAATGAGGATGTACTAAGGCTGCAGCGTAAGATCATCCAAAAGTAAACTACTCATGTCCAAAATCACTCATGAAGAACGATATAAGGGGAAAAAGCAAAGTTGAAATTAGAACTGAACATGGGTTTTTTGGCATTTAGTCAGCACTCAGCAAAGCCAGTTCTATCTCAAAGTCAGTGCAAAACAGACATAAACAATACAGTGAAAAAATTAACTCATGCTGACCTTTCTGAAGCCACTGAAAAAGCTGCTGCGACATAATTCATTACAAATTCTGCATGAAATATGGTGCATAAAAGCATAAAGCCTTGTAAATATGCAAACAGAAGAGAAATAATCATATTCATTATTTATTTATTGAACCTACATGTACACCTCATTGCACTATCTGAGGCTATCACAAGCATAAAGGAATTAAACAGCACAAAATCCCAGTAAGGAAAAGAAGCAATAGTTATAGGTGCTTCATAAATAGGGTAATGAGGCAGAGAAAAGAGAAGGTCTCTCTGGACTGACTGAGCCTAAAACAGAGACAAAGTCAAGTCTGTATCTTCTGAGCTGATACGCTTTCACTGTAAGATTCCTATGCCCTTCTTGTGCTTCAGCGGAGTTTTAGTGCCCATGTTAAGGAGGAGCTCCTTGCCCAAACATGTCCTAGCCTTTCCATGAAAGAAAAAGACTGTAAGACCTTTCTGCAAGTCTTACAGTATCACCTCGTGTATCAGCATAAGGCTACATGCGAGTAAAGGACGTGGCAGCCCCAGCAGCTTTCACAACACGGTGCACGTCACTGCACCTGCAGTATGCTTCCTGCTTACTCTGAAAGACCTTTAGCCCAAGACACCTTACCATGGGGCATTTCAGCAGTTTTCACTGGGGAGACACATTCATCTCAAAGGTACTTATCTACAGTTCAGAGCCAGCAAATGGATATGCTGATTATACTCAACGCTAATACGTACATATACGTGGCACACGCACTAGAGGTCCTACACTTCTGAACATGACCTCGTGAATCTGCAGAACTGGGGGGTGCTTTGAACACCACCTCACCACCTGCCTACGTCACATAGCTCGGCATGAAGCCCACAGCAACCATCACACCAACAAACCCCAAATGCTGTGTCTATTCTAGCAAAGCTAGTTCGCGCTCGTAATTATTTTTAATGGCCTAGTACAGGATCCTTGATTCTGACTGAGAGACACCTAAAATACACTAATGTGGTTGGTGTGCACGCCTACCTCAGCACACTCAAGCTACACTAGCCTTAACACCCTCTGTTCGCTAGGACAAAGGGTACTGGCAGATGGAAAGGGTTAAAGGTGGTTACTGTTCCTGGGTCTCTTCAAATAACATAAAACTACTAAGTGGAGGTAAGTTTTTAAGCACATTTATTTCCAGGAAGCAAATCCAGTGTGTAATTCCAGGATTAATTCAGAAACTAAGAAGCTTTCTGCTTTCAGTAAAGTTAGTTTCCATTTCGAAGTTTAGTTAAACCAACTAAAGTTAATCAAAACACGTAATTTCGCAGTTTCACATAGGGGTACACTTATTACAAGCAGACAGATCAACAAAATAAAATACATACAATTGTAATGCTGGGAGGATTCTTTATGACTTCCTTTTTACTCAAAAGGGTAAGAATAAAGAAGAGGAATGGAGGAGTTAGTACTAAAAGGTGCACTCCTCTCTAACCTCACCCCTGACACTGCAATCCTTGCAGGAGAGATTTTGCAGGCTCACAGCGCCCAGACCATGTGATTTATAAAGATATATGTAGATCCATAAGGATCTGTATCTAATGCCTATAGAGGCATTAGATGATAATGCCAAAATCAGGCAAGACTCCTACAGAGCACGGACAGAGTACCTCAAACTTTCAGAATGGATAAAGGATAGAACCAAAATTGGATTTATCTGAAACTGGATATGCACCAAGAAATATCACAGTTCTTTAAATAAAAAATGTCTTGGATTTGCTATTAAAATTAGCACATTCATAAAAATTAAGGCTCTGCGTTTTTGTGTACCCTTCTATAATCAAAACCTCAACTTTTAAAAGAAATAGACATAAGCACGTGTCCTCTGTTACACTAAATTTTCACAATTCTAGCAGAAAGCACTGGGATACCATGTCTAGATTTAAAAAAAAAAAGTATTAATAAGTTTTTCTATACACCCAAGACAACTGAATCACTAGTCACAACCCTATTTCATTAAACAAAGAAATAAATAACGCTCAAGACCATTTTTCCTCCAAATAGTAATATTATGATAAATATTAAGCAATTAACGTTAAGTTCATAATGGCAGAAATACTTGGTAATTGTAACTCTACAAACACCTCCACTGACATTTCATCTCTAAAAGAAACTACAGCCCCTTTCCTGCACAATACTGGTTCATCAGTTGGAGTGATGCAACACAAGTAGGAATGCGTAAATGCTGGGATTTCCCAGTGCCTGTCTCCGCAGCATGAGGCAGGTCGCAGAGCGAACCCCTTTGACATGCGTCTGCTAGAGGACGCAGAGCAGCATCCTCCTCCTGGCCTCTCCTTCAGAGGCACTCCAGGATGCTGGGGACAGGAGTACCTCTGCGGGAGGTCCAAGAAAGGTAGGACCGTTGGTACTTGGGGCTATAAGGTCCATGCTCCAGAGACTGTGTTTTATAACATGTTACTATGGCATATATAATGGATAGTATGGCAACACAAATATTACCGATGGGATTTTCACTAGGATCGAAGTTTCTTGTAGTTATGCTTCTAAATTGCTCACGTATTTTCAAACATCCCATCCTAAACAGTGGTAAAATAATCAGTGAAAAGAGTGAAGCACTCAAAAAAAAAAAAACGGAAGAAAATAAGCATCTACACTTGAGTCATTTATTGATGCTCCATACATGATTTCCATGGTGTAATTCACAGCCTAGAGAACAAAACAGCTTTGAACTCAAAACTTGCTCAGAAAATTTACTGACCCAGAAGTCCCCAAAGGAGCAGATCTGTCAGTGAAAGGGGCCAACTGCTGCTGCTTCCCTTGCACTAACAGGAGCTCAGCCATGCTCCACCACCGATATTAACGTTCCTTTGCTTGAAAGCTCTCCCTGGAAGCTGCAAAGGACCTCCAAAGGCTCATTTTAGGTCGCAAACTTTGTAAGAATTTTGGGAAAGTTGTTTTTAGTTGTTGCTATAGTCTGCAGGCTACCCCACTGCAAAGCACTCTACACTGAGTTTTTCTCTGCATTAGGGTGACCAGATTCTGAGAAGCTCAATTCCTTAATGGTAGGTTACACAAGGTTACTTAAGGATTTTCCAACCTCCTTCCAGCTGTCTTGAGTCTACAGGATAAAGCGCCCTTGGCCCAAACCAAGGATAGTTCATACTGACTTTTAATCATGGTCTATACAATGCACAGCTTCGCTGCATTACTGACTGCTCACTGCATGCCTCTAAAATCAGAGGTATAAATGCACACTACCCAGAATGGCTTACATTAGTGCCATTAATTCCTACTTTCAGCATAATCCTTCATCTGGGAGTTATTCCAAAACATAGGAGTTAATGACACTAATATAAACCATCCCAATGTAGCATGTGTTTCTTTAGCTTTTATTCCCATGACTAAATGTCTTTTTAATGCACTTTTATTTACCATGATGGAAATAGTTTTTCCTGCTTTACTCTATCAGAAGTCTGGGTCTGTCACATTAACCCTTTTCTGGGCTCTATAGACATATTTCTCATTACGACTCCAAAATTAAAACCTTATGCTGACATTCCAGCAGTGAACTACAGCCTTTTCAAGTGCTGAAAGACCTAAAGGAAACCCTGCAAAGGAGGGATGTTAATTGCCTGAGTAGGTTAAGGAATCTCCTGGTGACACAGTGTACAGTGCTCAGCCAGGCTGGGAAATGAAAGCCTGGGACTTAACTGCTTTGGGAGTTGAGGAGCAAAACAGAGCTGCAGAGAGACTTCATCCTTCTGGTGCAGAACAGCTTTTGGTTATATTCCCTGATGACACTTTTAGCCAACTGACGAGGGGTTGGGAATGAAGCGCCTTCAGATTTTCTCAGAGGTGTGAAATACAGGTAGAGGGGGGAAGTGGATTAGGGGGATGGAGAAAAATACTGCTATTCCCCAAGGAAGGCACAGAGAAATTCCTGATGAAAAAAAATGCTCTTTCATTGGAGAATTGGTTGAGTAGGAAAAAAGCCCATAAAAGGAGTAACAAAAAGAAAGCAAAATCTATGTTGTTTTGTCTCCATTCTGCTTTCCCCACCACCCCAATCCCCTGAAGTAGAGCCAATCCTGTATTGGGCCTTTTAAGCATGTTGTAACTTTAATCTGCTCTCCTCTCCCTCCCAGTCTATAATTCCCTTACAGCCTGCCATTTACAAGAATTAAATACCTGCATCCACAGTAAAGGAGATTAACTGCCTATAGTCAACCCTTCGCTGTGCTTTATCCAAAAACCGTGCTTCCCTCCTGACATACCCAGAGGAGAAAGCAATTTGAGCTCCTCTGCCTCAGAAAAAGACACTTCCAACATGTGCAATTCATGCCCTTGTAGTTCATTGATGCCAACGGGCAGTGCGTCTTTAGCACAGGTGTGTACCTGCACAGCTTGGTTGGCTAAACCAAGTTTAATTCATCACATTCTGACTTTTTCTCTTGCATCTAGAAGATAAAGCAAGATCTGAAGCAAGGCAGCTTTGGACAAACATACCTTGAATTTTCAGCTGTTTAGTACACCCACTAACTTTTTTTAACCCTGTAGTATTCTCACAATCTTACATCCTCCTTCACTGCTACTGAGTGTAGGGCAGGTGAGGAAGAGCAGGTACGAGAGGAAGGATTGGAACGAAGGATGAAAAGTAAAACAAAAGCAATTTGCCTCTGAACACTACAGTAAGAAAACAAGTTTAAACATTCTGAAATTTTCTCTTCTCCCTCCCAATTTACCTAATGGCACACAATAAGTAATCAGCAATCTCTCTGTAAAGCCTTTTAAGGAAATCTATAGAACCATCATTAAACTATGCTTGGTGTTTTTCTAAAATGCATCCATGAGGGAAATATTTTATGCAGTGACATTGCACTTCATTAACCTAGCAATTCAGCGGATGGACAATATTTCTACCAAGTTATATCCTATATAAATACACGGCATATCAGCAGCATAAACATGGGACTGTTGCCAAAATAAAATTCCGTTTCATAAATCTGAGACTATATCTGAGATTTTCAAAGACACATAAATAGTACAGGGGATCAGCTGCCCCCAGAAGTCAACAGACTTGGGTCTAATAGATGGATTTCAATAAATTTAGGTTAAATCCTTACCACAGAAGATGTCTATTGATACCTTCTGCTAAGACTTCAAAAAGCACAAAAGTGTTTTGAGGCTCTCCATTTTTATTATTGGAGAGATCTACTTCAAAAAATTCTCTATTAAGTAAATTCCTGCATCTGATTAGTTTCTTACAGTAAAGATCATTTACCCTTTGGGTTTAGATTTGCAGCGTAAGAGGCTGAGCCTGAGATTTTTGTGGGAAACAGGAAGATTAAGAAGAAGTAAGTTTTTAATTTAAATAGAAAATGTTTTGAATATTAACTGGTTGATCTGAAGGTTCAACGATGAGTGCCGTAGGCAAAGAGCTTGTTCTTTGGCTCGGACGCCCCTTAGGGGAAGGGGAACTCAGAGGGAGGGCAAGAATGCAAACCTCTAAACATCACAGATCTGTCATCACAACCACCAGAAAATCACTTATCATCAGTATGATTTTAATTTTGGCAGCGAGATAATAAAGCCACAGTAAGGGTGAACGTAGTGAATTCTGACAGAAAATAAGAGGGAGAAAGAGTAAGATGCAAAAGTAAATCTAGTTCTTCTAGTAAACTATGCTTAGCTACAGAAGTTAACGATAAAAACATGCATTTCTATTGAAGCGGTTTTCTCTTACCCATTATAAGTTATAATGGAACTTACTCAAAAGAAACAGACTTTGTTAAGAACATCACATTATGAACATTCACATGCACTGAGCTTCAATAAAGCCCCCCTGATTTCTACTGGGCTCTGGAGCTTCAAGGTCTATTCTTTATTCAAGGTAAGACTGGCAGAGGTGAAAGGCAGTAATTCTTCAGCTACAGTGCCTGGCCTTCATTCGCAACTCTTTGTATGAGGCAGAAGTGCAAGTGAAAAGAGCCATAATAAAAAACAGCTTTGAATTATTCTAGCACAAGATATTATCTCTCCTTACAACCCTTGCCACATTATATCTGTGGACCACTGCAGCTCAAACAATATAACTACTTGAGTTATGCATCCACACGCTCTGCTGATGTGCCTTTACCCATTTTGCCGATGGGCAAAAAGACAAAACCAACTGATTACCAGAGCTGCTAGCATGGAAGACAGAAGACAGCCTGAAAGTAGCTAGGCTATATTTTTTATTAGTAGAATTTTATTTTTTTTTTGAGACCATGTAAGTAGGATGAAGGATGTAAAACCACCATAAAGTCATGGTTTATTTAACCTTGGGCAGCACAGCAATGCTTGGGCAGAGACAACTCCCTTTCTTTGTATGCAAAAGGAATTTCTGACTCCTTATGACCACCTCTGTTCTTCCAGCTCTCTTTGTTGATGCAATCTTTCCAAGAACTATTTGGGAGAAATGTAAGTGGTGACATTCTTTCGAAGGAAGATGCAACCTAGAAGCAAAGGTCTCAGTAACTTCCAGTGGGGCCATGTGCTCACAAGCCCCTTTTGGGACATTGGAAAACTCTACCTTAAAAATCCACAAAAAGCCTCATGAGGTTGTAGGGTGAATTCTTTTTCTTGGACTCTTAGGACCACAGCTGTGAATTTTTCAGAAAGAAAAAGCTTTTGGAGGAATAAATGAAAAGGCTCAATTAAAAATCCTGCAAGCACTCTTATTTTTTTCCACGGGCCAACACATTAGAATCAAGCTTGTATATGCCTGCTAACAAGCAGGAATTCTTTGCAACATGAAAGAAACAGACTGCTAGCTTGCTAGAATACCACGTGATAAGGATAAGAAATATTCTCTAGGTTTTACCCATAACTGAGTATTTTCTCTGAAAGGTGCACTTTCAGCAGTAACTTCCAGCTTTTACCTTGCTGTTTATGTGACTACCTTAGCGTTAAACCAGGTAAGTATGAATCCCTAAAGCGACCAGAAAGTGGAGATTTACGAGTCTGATGCTACTTAAAATAATACATCCAGTCCTTGATCAACCAATACAGACTCAAGTTTGAAGAGCTAGAAATCTTAGATCTATTATTTTCCCTGGCAGAACTCCACCCACGAAACTGTTGCCTACATAGCTCTGTGTCTTTAAATCCCTCTCATTACCTATCCCCTCTCTTCACATCTTCTTCGAAGTCCCACTTGGAAGTGGAGCACAGTAGACTTGTATGACACAGCATGTAAATTGATCCCTTTTTTGGTTTTGTTTCTGTTGTTTCTTTGTGGTAGCACCCACAATATAACGTCTCCTTTCCAGACATTCAAGGAAGCACAGCCTCTGCTTATAAGGACCTTATAAGCAAAAGACAGACAGGTGGCTAGGTAAAAATGAAGAAAAAGTTAGGAAAGAGAAACAATGGCGGTAGAATGAAAACCGGTTGTCGTCTTCTCCCTATTGTCACTAACACCACTTTATAGACAAGATAAAAAAGCAGCCAATGAAAAGCCCTACTGTCCATTTTCATTGTGATTTTCATGATCACAAGAAACCTGATTTTTTTTTTTCTAAAAAGGCATACCAGTAACCTTTTAAAAACAACAACACAACAAAAACAACCAACCAACCAACCACAAACCCAAAACCCAGGAAGAAGTAGGAGGAGATGGAATTGCTTTAGGCTTCTCAAAGAGTTCCTGCAGGAAGTGGGTTTGAAAATGATGGAGATGACAACACCTGCTTTTTAAAATATAATGTCTTCATGGATGTTGATATTTTACACACCACACACATATTCTAAAAATAGATGACTAAAAAAAAAATAGAAAAAACAACAACAAAAAAATTCCTGCAGTGTTCTCTCTAGCAAACACTAGGTGCACAGTCTATCTTTCTTAAGTGCGATATACTCCACTATCAATTTGTGCACTGGACCATTTTTCCTGAAAGCAATATCTCCAAAAATAATACAGCGTTTATTTAGCTCTACAATTGCATTACGAGTGTTTCAGAGTTTAAAACAAAATGAAGACAAATCAAGAGACCTTGGTAAAAGAGGAAAAAAGCATATTACATCACATTCAGGAAGTCTACGTGAGGTGGCAGGAAGCGCAAGGGACCAGGGTTTTTTATCCAAAGCGGCGAGACATGCAAAAGGACAAAAGAAAAGGCCGACCCAAGATGCGCAAGCACGGACTGAGGCATCTATTACTACAAAAACACATGGACTTCTTGTTCCCCATATGGTAACTCTGCTTTTCTAAGAACTCTACCTGTCTGCAGATGAGAGATCCTGCTGTTTACCTCTGATGCAGGAAAGAAGTGGAGCTGCATCTTTTGTCTCAGGAGCACAGCAAATGGTTTGATGCAGAGTGGGGGAATGACTATGTAACTCACACAGGTGTTTGTTTGATCAAAGCTTCACTCACCAAAGAGATATCTCCATTTTACACATGGGAAAAAGTGATATTCATAAAGCAAATTAGAATCAGGTTTAGAGTTTAGAGCTAATCCTCTAGATCTTGTTGTTTTATGGATAAATTCTGCAGCCATCCAGTGCTTTAGTTTGATTGTCTGTGGAGCAGCAAATCTCACAGCTTGAATTTTCACCACTGGTTAGCACAATTTACACTGTCTTTGAAAAGTAAGTTTAAATGCAGTGAACAATTCTTTTAATT
This sequence comes from Scopus umbretta, assembly GCA_013400535.1. Classification (NCBI taxonomy): domain Eukaryota; kingdom Metazoa; phylum Chordata; class Aves; order Pelecaniformes; family Scopidae; genus Scopus; species Scopus umbretta. The sequence continues at coordinate 60,683 of VZTL01074298.1, forward strand.
GAGGGAAAACAAAATAAGAACAGCATAGATAATTGGCTTTCTTATACCACTTAATCCCAGCTCCTCCCAAGAACACTGCAACAGAAATTACGAATAATGCTAATAATAATCCAGAGCTTCTGTGCATAAGCTGTCTAAAGCCCAAAATAAACCAAAGGCACGCTGAAACTGTTAAGTTATAGCAAGTTTATTGTTTTTACATTGCATGTCTTACTAGACAATTTCATCTGTTAAATAGACTTACGGTAAATTCCACTTTAATTTATGTATGACCTAACATTCCTTCTTATGTTTTAAGAATGGCTGCTTCTAATTATGGCTACTATCTTTAGCTCACTTCATGTATGCAAAAGAAGTCCTTTACAAAGTTTGCTTATAGATCTTTACAGGTTTAAATCCATTAATATTGCAAGGATTATACTCACCTGGAGGGCAGGAACTATATTCTTCTCCACAAAGCAAACCTGCATGCAATTAAAAACTACCTACTTCACTCTTACCTAAACATAGCTGCACCAGGCATCAGATACACAAGTGTTAGTACACAACAGGAACTGATAGAGCTATTGAAAAATAGCATTTGGCATAGGAAACTGAAGCCTTACAATGCAAGTAGACTTATTAATGATATTACCCACAAGGATGCCAACTGTGATGATGCTTCCTGTCATATGAGCACCCTTGTCCTCATATGATATGCATCCTTTTACAAATCCAAATGACAGCTCGGTGACAACATGGAAAGCTACTTTCTAGGCTTTGAGTCTGCATTTCTATTTATCAATAGCAACATATGTACTAGAAGCAGAAGCCCCCTCATTTGCAAACTCCCCTGTTTTAACCTGGCTGTTCCCTTCTCACTGTTGTACCACTGTTGACTGAATCCTTTCAAATAGATCACGACACCCAGGAAACATCTTGCATCTCAGCTCAGAAAGTTAGCCGTCACTTTGGAAGACTACATACGTCTCCTTATCCTACCCACGTGTACACCGAGAGCTGTCATCCTGTTATCCTCAACCCTGATCTGCTAGGATTTTCAAAGATTTGACCCATCTCACCAGATAAAGCCCATTTCAACACTGACAGGAACCACCAGTACTGTTGCACACCCTTGCTGCACCAGATCGTACGTCTCCCTTATCATCTCTTGAAAGTGTTAGTTGCCCAAACCGAGGCTCATGTCTCTGTTGGTCTCTTGAAAATGTAGCGAGTGCTCTAAATGACTGAGCTTGCTTGGCAGTGGGTACCAATGCCTGCACACTTGTCCGGCCAGCTGGCACACTGCTCCAAGTGTGCCTTCCCCAAAACACGAGTGCTAGCAGCAAAACAAAGGCAGTTGCTGGAAAGCGAGGCACACCGACGAGCTTCACGGTGTGTGCACATGCAGCGCTTGCCTTCAGCGAAGCGGCTTCCAGCCAAGCTGCCCGCTGGGCAGGGGAGCGCAGAGAGCGGAGCAGACGCCAGCCCAACCGCAACGGCAGGAGCAGTTGTACAACTGCAGTGACCGTGCCAGCAATTTCTGTCCACACTGACACCGTGCAAGTGAGCACTAGCAAGTCTTGCTTGAAGCATATCTAATCCAAATGGCAGTGTGAAAGTCTGGAAGCCTATCTGGGCATCTCTATATAGAGACATTAGTCACAATGAAAGCATGATGGAAGGACAACGCAGGAGAAAACATGCCAAATTTTGCAAATGTGGACATGGCCTTAAACTTGTATTGGCCAGGAAAAAACAAACTGTCACCCTTCTAATAAGCCCTGCTCAAAGCACATCCTTTTGTAAAATGAGCTGGCCAGACATTTATCCCGGCCAGGACAGAGATGACTTTATTTTTGATGGGAGTTGGCAGGAAGGGAGCCAAGGAGGCTGAGCTGCTACGTGTTTGTAATGAAAGAAGAGAAACCAAGTGTCCCTCTTACACCATCCTCTATAGTTTAACAGAGGGGGAACGTTGCATCGTTCATTTGTAAGTCAGGACACAGACATACTTTCCCACACTACAGTTCAAGGCCCATAGATTATATTTAGCTGAAAATTGTCTCCCAGAGCCTGGAAGATCTCAGAACTTTGGAGCAATTAAAATTCACTCCATTTCCTTCACCTGTTCTTCTGTGTTGTCCAAAAAATCTGTGCACAGTTTATTCAGTGTGGCTTACGTGTCTTAAACATGGAAAGGAGCTGTACAAACACATCCTTCTAAGGAAATCTATGGGTTTTAAAATACTCGACTACACCAAACTCTGGAAGAGAACAGTGATATCTGTAAACTCTTACACTTAGAAAGTAATTAAGACCAAGTAAATGAAAAATGCTCTGAGAGCTCACTACTTCCAGCAGCCAGGCCTTCGTTTTGGCATGAATTCTCCCTTTTTTCGGCCCTTCTGTGTGAATACTGCACTTGGAGAATTTGAGGTTCTGGGGTTACAGACAAGGTGGGGGATGCTACTAGCACGTTGGTGCAGATCAGGTAACCCATCCGTAAGAGAAATCCATGATGGAGACGCAGCTATACCATGACATTGGTGGACATACTGTTCGACCTACCTCCCTCCCCAACGCCTGCCTGTCAATCTGCTTCCCCCCTTCCAGCGTGGTTTTGTGGATTGACTGATTATATTTATCACACTTGTAGTTCACAGGGCAATGGTTTAAATTTCATTCAATACACTCCATCTGGGAGCGCTTTTAAAACACACCCACAAGCACATTTCTCCCTCTCACCCCACACCCCCGCAGCGATCAACCATCTGTACTCTGGAAACAAATCCTAAAAAATTATTCTAAATTAAAAACTCATTTTAAAAGAAAAGTAGTATTAAACTGTTTTATAAACATAATAAACCACAGTAAGCCTTGGTTGCAATAAATATCCAACTCTTGCCTACAGCTATTAGAATCCACAAGCGTATTTTTAAGTTTGCTAGCAAACAGTGTATTTATTCTGACCATGATTTGTCTTCTGTGGTTTAATGCTCTCTCATGTTTCTTTCATATGTTTACAGAGGTGGGGGGAGAGAAAAGAGAGAGAAAGCAGGCTGTCCTGAAATATGTTACAGATTCCTGTAAGCCATAATGGTTCTCTGAAGGACTGCCACTTCTTCAGAACAGGGTCTGGCTCAGCCTCAGGACAACAACATCAAATAGACATGTACTGTTCCCCTCCCCGGCTCCACTTATGATTGATTAAATTTGGTCAAATTAGTCATGGAAAAAAATTAAAAGGATAAGAAAAGCAAGTTGTAGCACATAATGCAGATTTTGGAGAGGCACCATGATGGGAATTTGCTGCCTCTGGTAGAGGTGCCTACCTACAAAAAAAAGGATATTCATGGGAGGTTGTGGAGGGGAAGGGATGGAAGAAGGTGAGAGAGGAGAAAGGAGAGGTATATCAGGGGCAAATGGTGACTGAAGACAGAGGCAGCCACAGTAAAAAAAATGAACATTAAATAATATGGTCGTATGTGGGGGAGAGATGGTTTAGCCAAGTGGCACTGAGATAACTGAGATAACACCCAGGTGCTACTCCATAGCTGCAAAGAAATCAGGACACTAATTTCTTTTAGTTATTTAGAAAAAATACCCAATTTTAACATCCCAAAGGGTTTATAATACAGTAGGTATCTCGGTTCACTAGTAAATTCAGATGACTGTTAGGGGAAAAAATACCATTCACCCCAGGTTGCAATGTTAACTCAGCAGAAAGAGGTGTCTTGTAGGGACAGATGCCAGCAGTGCCTCAGCCCAGAGCAAGGGTCAGCATCGGAGCTACACCAGCACACTACCTTAACGTGAGCCTCAGCAGCCAGTCAGAAATTAAAAGGATGTGAAACTATCTTACCCACGCATCCAGGGGCACAGACAGAAAGGGAGATGCCTGCATTCTCCCCCCCCCCCAACCACTGATTTAGTCATTTCCATTATGGCTCCACAGATTTATGTCCAAAAACCCTGCAGATGGCCATGCAATGATTTCAGAAGAGAATTACAGTTGATTTTCATCAGATGTTTTAGGCTAGTTTTATAAACAGATGGAACATGCTTCAGCTAAAGCCCCTAAGAAGTTCTGTTGACTTCGGAAGTTACACGCAGATGTATTGCTTGTGCGAGATCTCATACAGAAAACCTGTGCTACACTGCCCACTTACCTTGTGCTTTGTGCCTCGTGAAATCATTGGACTTTTATTCTATTTCATTATTACTAGTTATCTTACCTAGATGTGATCTGACCAAAACAAAGTTGTCTCACTCAAGGGTATCCAAAAAGGAGGACACTCTCTGCGCAAGAACAGCACCAGGGTTTGTTTGATTAGATACTTTGAAAGTTTCTTCATGCACATTAAAAAGAAAATCAATGCAAAAAGGTTAACTAAAAAGCTATTCCTTCCCATTTTCAAGACAATTATATCTCATGATGTGTAACTAATATAAGTTAGGTTTTTACTGACTGGAGTTTATAATGCTACCAAGCGTTACCCAAAAAAGAGGAACAGGGAAGCAAAGGAGGGCAAAGATGTCATAAGAAAAGCCTGCACTAAAAAATTTACAAGCAGGAAGAACAAACACCCTCTTTGGGATTTACTCTAGGCAACATAGCAAAGAATTATTGCACATAAACTAAGGTTACATAAACAGTCTAATAAAATCCTGGGACTGATTTATGGAGGAGAGACATCTTGTAGCGTACTTCCATGGATAGCAGTTTCTGCTCAGAAGAGCAACCATGTTGTAATTGGTAAAAAACAGCTGAGCATCCCATCTAAGAGGGGACAATAATAGAAGCCAAACATATAAATAAATGACCCAAAACAATGAAATCAGTCAAACTTTTCTTCCTATAAGCAGTTACCTAAAGTAAAGCTGGAAAACTTTGATCTTCCCTTCTCTGTAAATGAGTGCAAGCACAGATTTACCTAATTATTAATGCAAAATTTCGGTTCCCTGGAAGTAGTGACCTCTGAAACAACACAGTGCAGAATTATGCATAGCGATACCTGATGTGCCATAGGTCAGCACGTCATACAGAACGGAGGACTTTTCCCAATCACAGCGTTAATACCTGCTTTCCATACAACGTTTTTTTCAGGTTTGCGACAAAACTGGCTTTGGTACAAAGGTCAGGAGACAACAGCTCAGCATATAAAACCAACAGGAGAACAACTTCAGTCCCTCTGCCTAGCAGCCAGGCAACGCAGCCTTTCAAGCCACCCATTCATGTTGCCCTGCTCAGCAGCCACTTCAGCTAAGTACCTTATTGACACGTATTACCATTCCCCTCATCCTGCCCGGCCCAATCACCAGGATGGCTGCAAAAGCGAGTCCTTTGTGCAATCTGTCCTACAATTATGGTCAACAGCATCTCAGAGAGAGGGGGGTGGGAGTACACACAATGTCAACGTGCATGGAGAGTCCCTGCACGTTTGTATGGCAAGATTCATATCATCCCATGCAATCATGGCTCTTTTGCAGAGAATCTGCTTTAAATATCAGCCTGATCCATGCAGATACAAAGTAACCAGCACCACAGCCCTTTTGTGATGGCTCATCTAGCATATTTTTCTCCCTTCCATGTTATAGAAAGGCTATGAAACTGGTAGTGATGTTTGTTGTCATCATTGCTTTTAATTATCTCATGTAACTGACTGAAACACGGCAATGGGGCTCTAATACACAAAGAGGGACAGGATTGACAAAATCAAGGTGGCCCACAACATGGAAGGGTTCCCTTTTCCTGCTGTGAATTAGAGAAACCAGAAACGTACTGGAGGAACTGGGTTCCAGGTGGGCTTCCTGGAGCGGTGAGTGCTGCTGATACAGAGGCAGAATGAAAAACCCAGTTGAATTTGTGCAGCAGCCTGACCAGCCTGTCACTTGGGCTCACCAAGGCCTCGCAGGACCCATGTGCCACCGCTGGCTCCCTCCCCGAGCCAATGGCCTTTTACAAGCTTTCATGAAGCCTCATGGAGAATAGGGCTGGGAAATCGGTGAGGCTTCTTTAAAGCAGATTCTCCCAGAGAAACTTCCAGAAGGAGAGGGCTTGAAACAGAACTAAAGAGTGCCATCTGCTGCAAAAAGCCGGAGAAACCTCAAACCCTGCAAGAGACGCCAGGGCAGCGGGAGCGCTGGATGTGGCACCAAGCACCGGGAGGACGTAAAGCTTGCAGGGCTGCCCGCGGCGGAAGAGCCAACGATTAACGCGCGGGTTATCTGCTCCCCTTGCGCCGCCTTTAGCGCTTGCACTCATGCTCTCCGTGTGGCCATGGGGTTTGGGAGCTGGCCACAGCCCTGCATGAGGATGTGGTGGGAGTCTGAAAGCGCTGAGCTGCTGCATCACAGTCAGGCCTCCACGGCCCTGCCTGTACCTGGAGATGCCTCCGGTCTCGCTGGAGCGAAGCAGGGTTGGAGAAAACAATACAACTTCATCTCCTGACAGGAATATGCTCATTTTATCTTTTACTCCAGCGTACGACGTGATACCTCAGAGGACACATGCTTAAGAGAGACTAAAAGAGCAAGGTTTAAACTTCAGAGGGTTTCCTCAGCACGTGGAGAAAAAAGTCTGGAGTAAAGCACAGCTTAGAGCTAATTCCGCTATTTGGGACAGCAAAGCCACGTGTTCGCTCCAGGAGGAAGAACAGGTCTGAGGGTTAAGGACAAATTCCAGGCATTATCCTGACCTCGATCTCCAGGCAGCAAAGCCCCAGCACAGCAGCGCGTCACCACGCACCCACCTGTAGCCCCGGGAAGTGCCACCAGCTCCACGGGTCTCCCTCCTCCCCCGGGCACGGCGCTGCTGTGGGCTGGGAAAGCACCCACTGAAAACCCTGAACAACCGACCACTTGTACTGGCACAGCCGAGCCTGATTTTGCGTTTCTTCCAGGTGCCTTTTGTCCTGTATTTTCCTGCAAGTGCAGGACTTGAGCTCCCCGCTGCAGCGTGCGGCGCCCATCCTGGTTAGCAGCCTGCAGATGGTGCTACTGACCAGCTTTTCCCCAGCTCCAAAATTGTTTCCCTTAAGGAGAAAAAGCCCTGTACAGTCTGAAAAACACACACCAAAAGGAGCTGCTCACTTCCATCTCACGTTTTCTCAACCCTTTTGTACACCACAATATAACGCTGAGGTACCCAACTGCTTGGGACGTGGCAGTAATCGTCCAGAGCAATTAAGCGAGTTTTGTAAAAGCAATTCACGACAGCATGAACAGCAGCTGCCTTGGTGGAGCTATAGGCCAGATGATACAGGTGCTCGCAGGTGTTTTCCTCACCCAGGCAGAAATCCGCCCCCGTGCAAAGGCCCGGAGTAGACGGAGGAGTCCCTGGGGCGCAGCGCGCTGCCTGCGCTCGCCGGCCGCCTCCTGCGCCTCTCCATCCTTCTTCGTCTCGGGAAGCTCAACCGGCAGAAGTACAAGTGCGAAACCAGAGCTTATCATATTGTGTCTCTGTCTATTAAAAGTAGGATTTAATCCTTATTGATTCAGTTTGTAGGTGTTTTTGTAACTTTGTAAGATGGAACAATGCTGCATTTGTTTCTCTCCTCACCATCACTGCAACTTTTTTTTTTTTAATGAATCTGGCTCATAACCGAAAGCGTATTGTAGGTAAAGGGCAGGGGGGGACAAAGAAAAACAACCACCAACCAACCAACCAACCACCAACCACCCCAACAAAAAAAAAACCCCAAAATCCCAAAATACACAAAGAAAAAAAAAATAACCCTCTCAGGTTACAAATTTCAGGATGTCACCAGATCACATACTCTGATGTTCACAAATAAAAAGAAAAAAGCCTGATTCTACTCTAAGGGAAGAAAATTCTTCAAACTTCCAGCACTTAGACATCCTATTTATGTGAAAATCCTCCACCATTTTATTTAAAGTAGCTTTCCCTAAAGTATATAACCAAAACATAGGTTCCACAAGCACAAGTGAAATATCTACACAACAGCAGCCAACATAGTGGATTCTCCAGAAGCAAAGAAAATCACTATATTCAGAAATCCCCTTAAAACCAACGACAGCTGAAGAAGCTGAGCTGCCTTAATAACCTGGGCTGCTTTTATGGCTTTATCCTGCAAGATGCCAAGTATTCCTGCTCCAGTTCAGCACGATCCTTCAGGACAAGCTTAACTTTAAATACAGAGAGTTTTGTTGAAGTTAATGGTGCTGCCCAGGGGCTTAGGATTAAACACATGCTTAAGCACTTTGCTAGACCTGGACCAGTACTTAAAAAGATCAAGCTCTTACATTTTAGAGCCTGAATGTACATTTAACTGTTTATGTTGAGAATGTCAAACTTTTTGGCTTCTGATTATTACTGCAAGAGAAATATTGTAACATACATAAAATCCTGAATAGTTACTGGTTTAGAAAACCTAAGGATAGGGTGTACTGGTAGCAGAGACCTTTTTACAGTAAATAGAAATTTAATAAAAAAGACTGTTTAAAAAAATTCCTATTGAAATTTCATAAATAAACCCAAGTTCTGTTAATGTTTCACAGGAGGAGAGGGGGACTGAGAGCTCTGGTACCACTGGGCTCAGAATAAAAGCGTAGCCCAGCCTCAAGGCCAAAGGAAGTCCCTGCAATACTTTGTATAACAGGGCTAAAATCTGAGAGGAGCTCTCATGAAATGCTGAAGGAAGAACACTGAATTGCTGTAAATGGATAAAGTGAGATACTAGTGTTAATTAAACTAGCACTGGTTTCCTTGCCTGCTTTTAAAACATTTTTTGCTTAATTTCTCTGAACCACTAATGTTTTTGTCCAATGTACTGAAAAAGTAGGAAAATGCTACCTGTTTATTAACATTTTTCTTTCATTATCAGTGACCTCTATTAATGTTCATTTATAAACTTAAAAAGAAATATGATTTGATACAACAAAAACTGTAAGCACATTCTTAACTGTAATCAGAAAATATGTCCTAACTGTAAACAGAAAAGATGTCCAGCTCACCTAAAATGAATAACCAAAGCCTGAATAACCAAAATATTTTGGGGCTGGTATTGACATTCTTAGCATCTTTCCAGATTGAATAGATACAATAATAAAAGGTCCCAGAAATAAATTTCATTTTAGGGGGGACTATAGATTTTTCGAGAATTATTCTTCATAAATTGGGTATCAGATTTGTATGTATGACACAGGATGGACCTCTGAGCCATTGCAGCTACTGAAATAACAGAAAAGCATAATCAATTTTATATAAGTTATGTACGTTGAACCAAACCTGCTACAGTAAAGGCATAAATCCTTCCACCATTGGAAGTGACAAATATAAACAAGGTTTGACACATTCCAATCTCTTTACCTCTCAAACCCTGGTCTTTAAAGCCATGACAGAAGCACACTGCTGGTCAGCATTGAAGGGATGGCAGATAACAAAAGTTTTTTGTCTCCAGCTCAGTCAACCCAGTGCATTTCATAAATCACAGTTGTCCCCATAAGCCAAGCATACTGAATTCCCAAGTATTAACATGCTTTTTGTAATGCCAATTACTAGCAAGGGTCAAACCTGCACATCAGCTTTTGCAAGCGCACTTTGCACCTCAAAACACGTGAGTTTTCAAACATACAAAAGAGACTGTTTTGTTGAGAAACAACTCCTGAGGCAGCCACATTATCTTGAAGAAAAGCTTTGTATCGCTGTATTGGAAAACAAGCAAGATATCAGTAATCTCAGCAAAAGCCTAAACCAAAGACATCCCTGAAAACGCCAGAATTACACTCCCATGACTGTCTCACAGGAGAAGATCTCTAATTATCTAAGCATGTAGAAACACTTTCTTTAAATGCAACTGTCCTGAGGCTCCACTCTCAATAAACTGGACAAAATGAACTCGCCTAACTTTAAAAAAAAAAAAAAAAAAGGGGGGGGGGGA
>VZTL01074298.1:70584-109475 GCA_013400535.1 Scopus umbretta
AAAAGGGGGGGGGGGCAAGAAGGCGAATTAAAGGTATGTGAGAAAATGTTTCTCAGGCTCTTTATGGCTGATTGAGCTAATTTACTGTGGAATGGGCAGCAGACTATCTTTAGATAAATGCTAATGAGCACGTTAGTGCTTTCTTCAGTCTGGCTGCTACTATTATGCTGAAAGGGAAGGTCAACAGCTAATAAACCCAGTTAACAAGCCATTCCGAACTTCACTTTAGCTTAACACTCTTCAAAGTTGCAGTCATTAAATCCATAGGCTATTAGGAGCTGCCCTCCTGTTTTCATTATGAGTGAAGGCAAACTTTCAATGTAGTCATTAATTGAATTAACAGACTCTAATCCAATTTGATGTAGTGTAAATTGAAACGCAGAGAAGAGTGAAGATGTGTGTAAAGGAGTTTCCCCTTTTCAGGCAGCTTTGTGTCGAACTACTTTTGTTATAATTTCTACATGCCTCCCATGAAGGGTGCTCTCATATATGTAACCCTTAACATTAGCTACTCTTTGATATGAATATCGTTTGCCATCAGAAGAGAGAGCCTGGCAGACAAAAACATGTTTTACAGCTTATTAAACTCCTTAGTTTAGTGAGAGACAAAGTGGTAAGCAAGGATCTCAAAATATATTGCCACTATTGTGTTATAACATTGTGTTACACTTCTTTGAAGTAGAAAAATAGCACACACGCTTAGCAGACAGGAAACCTTGGGTAGGGAGAAGTGAAGTGAAGGAGGCTAGGTGGTAGACAAGCAGGAAAAGAGAAGCCTGAACGTCCTGTTTGCCAGCAAGTGCAACGGCTGTCCTGTAAGTAGTGTGAATCTGAACCTATGGTGGGCACTCCAGCCTTTGTCCACCAGAAAACAGCTGATGGAAAGCCAAACAAACATCAAAAATTTCTGTACAAAATCTGTTTTTAAAAGGGCAAGTGCATCACTTTGTAAAGTCACACCTGTTTCAGTCTTTGAAAGTGCAATGGGCAACTGTACAAGGGAGTCCCGTCTGCTCAGCCAGCCACCCCAGCTCAGACTGTGACCATGGCGTAGAACAAACAAACGGCACAAAAATACAGAGCTTTCAATCCCCGAGTGCCAGCTGCAGGTAGGGAGATAATGCCTTAAACACAAAGCAGGGCAACTGCCTGGTGTTGAAGCAGGACAGCACTTCCCTGTGACTGCCAGTGGACTTAACCCGGTGTTCGAACACCAGGAAATCAGTGAATATTCCCAGTTTAGACAAGGTAGAGGAGGCTGTAGAATGATTCCACACAGGACACCTTGTATTTCCTGCATGAACTGGCAATACGAACTGTTAAACCATCCAAAATCCAGTACATTGTGCTCATTTGAACATATAGCCATTTACTTGCCCATGAGGGTGAATAAAGCACCAGTGTTGCAAATTTAACAGGGAATTCAGTCCCAGAGGACAAGAACTTCTCCAGTCTCTTACAGAAAGGACTGTATTACAGGGACTTGAAAATATCTAGGTTACTTGTTAATCCAAATAAAACGCAAAGGCAAGGAAGCTAAGACAGTTATCCACATACAAAGTACTGGCAAGAGTGGGATAGAGCTATTCTAAGCCTACAGAGACCATTAATAATATTTCTTTAATATTGACCTGTGTAATCGGCCTTCTCACACACTACCAGTGAAGAAATCCAAGCTTCCATTATCGCAGATATGAAGACATAAAACCACATTCAAGATGCAGTAGGACATCTGGAGAGGAAAATGCATGCATATCCAAACCATTGTGTTCTTTCAGAAACAGAAAAATACAATGGAGCTTTAGAAATAACTAAATATAGTAATTTTAGTTCAACTGTAATTAAGGAAGAAAAAAGCATGACTTCCCCCCATCCTTTTAAGAGTCATTGTTCAATGTCACAGTGATATTCAATTATTCCATATAAAGAGTATTTACTTTCTTTTCTGCATTATTATTATATTATGCACTATTTGTATTACTACAGAATGAGTAGTAATACAGGCCCCCAGCTGAGACTGACAGCCCCCCTCTGCTTGCCACTGTGAAGACATATGGCACAAAAGCATCCCCAAACAGCTTTGTATTAGCGCAGATAAGAAAGTCTGAAAGAAAGGGAAGGTTGTTATTTTTATTTCATGTGTGGAGAAATGAAGGCAAACTGAGAAAAAAAGACCCAAGAACTTGATAAATGATTTCACACAAGATTGGTTCCGTCTATTGTCTGCAGGCAGGTCTTTGTGGTTTTCATGCACACATTTACAATGTTTAAGCCGGACTTTTAGGAACACATCAGATAGCGCTCACCAAAAGTTAATTTTGACTACTGGTCCCAGCCAGGGGACTAGCCTAGAGCCAGCGAAAAGAACCCCCACAAGCCTGCATGGGCACTAGGTGCTCAGCACCAACCTCCCTACTCCTATAGCATGGGCTATGAATGCAAAGGTAACTACTGACGGCTGCAGAGGGAGCCAAGGGCCACTGGCTCAGGGCCCGGCAGTAGGTGCTGCAAATCCCCCTCTCGTCAATAAAACAAATGAAATATCAAAATGCAAAGAGCAAAACCCCAAGCCTTCACAGCTACATTGGTGTGTATCAACTGGACCGTGTGTTTGTATTTACTGACTTGAGCAATGTTTCAACTGTCACTGCCAAGAAAAGTCCACCTTTAAAATGTGAATATTTTGCCATGTATCATAATACCTCTTTTCCACAGACAGTTTTATCAGGAAGATCACAACAAGAAAAAATACTTTAAAAGGCTGAAGTGATGATGGTGGCAGGAACAGACACCAAGAAAGCATGTTCATTTACAAATTCAATTATAACTTACTGGGGGTGGGGGGGAATCTCTGCAGCCTTTGCCCAGTTCCAACACACATGGACACAGAGTCAAACAGGAACCAAGATGTCCATCTTACTGAACAGCTACACCTGCTGATAGGCAAAGCCCTCCAAAGTCAACATTGCCATCTGATGTCCAGAAAGCTTTCCAGCTCATCACGGCAAAACCTCCCAGCCTGTCTGGTGCCTCTGCAAAGAGGCAACGAGCCAAAGCCAGGCTGAACCCATGCTAGCGCGCCACACGGGGCACCGTCTTCAAGGAGAGCATCGGTGCCAAAGCAGCATTTTGTTTGCAAAAACTCAGCTAACCAGCTATATCTGGAAATGATGCCAAGAGTTTAGTGTCTGTTTGTTTTAGGGCTTACTTACACACTGCCTTCACTATGTCCAATTTACAGCGAGTCTGTAGAGCTTCTAAGAAGCAGGAAGAAAGCAAAGAGCCGATGCTTTCAAATCCATCTGCTGATGTATTTCTGGATAATTTCAGGTCACAAGGAAAAAGAAATACAGGTACCACCCACATCTGATAAAGCACAACACAGACCTTTGTTAAACTCAACACTTAAATTTTAACACAGAGTAAATTTGATGAACACATATGTTTTAAAGAATCAACAACTACGAATCTGTTTCTGTCCTCTTTCAAATGTTCGGTTTTAGAATAGTGTTGTTAGCATGGGAGTCTCTGTAATTGCCAGCCACCAAGTGACACCCCAGCACATCAGGAGACCATAAAATGGTTAGTGTTGAACATTGCTTTCTTCTTTCTCAACCATCATTGTCGTTGTTGTGCAACACGCAACTGCTTAATTTGTCCACCACCACTTCTAAGGAAGAAGGAAGAAATGCAGAATGACAATGGAGCTAATTTTGCTGATACCTGCAAATCTCACTGTGGGATAAGGCTGTGACTTCCCCGGATGCACAATGACAAACAGTCAACCCTTAACTATCAGTGAGGGCGTTTTAATTCCCCCACACAGTTGTCAGGTATGGGTCCTAGAAAAACAGTATCAACATTAATAGAAGACAAAAGGATGTGAGAAGCCCTGCTGGGTCTACACCACCAGGAGGTACACATGCTCACACTGGGAAAACAGGGAAAATTAATGGATCTTTCTGAATTTTGTGTATTGTAGCAATTTTCACCCTAGAATCTTAAAATACATTTCAAATGTAGTCCAACCCCAGAAAAAAACCCCACATATTAATGCAGCTTTGTTCCATGTATACGGAAGTGAAAAGAAAAATGGAAATGAAGAAGAACATGGAACAATGCTCGAACAGTGGGCTCTCTTGTTTTGCAGAGAAGGGCATAATAAAATTCAGTGGCTGCAAGCAGAAGTTAGAAAAAAAAATCAGGCTATAAATAGGATGCTAATTTTTAACTGTGAGGGTAATTAACCACTAGAACAACTTCCCAAGGACTGCAGTGGATTCTCAATTACTGGCAATTTTAAAGTGAAGCCCAGATTTATTTATTTTAAAGATATGCTCCATCAGGAATTAATTACATCAACTCCTGCTGCCCGAGTCGTACAGAAGCTCAGTCAAAATGATCCAAATGGTCTCTTTTGGCATTCTGGTCTCTGATCAGACCAGACAGCAATCCAGAAGAAATGGAGGAACTTGCAAGGAAATAAAATTACATTTGTACTGGTGCTGGCAAAGAGACACCATCACTGCTCTCAAAAGGGTCAACATACCAACTCAGCATCAACACAATGAAATAGTACTTGGATAATAATGAATCAATTCAGGATGTATTCTATTCAAATTTACCTTTACAGTAATAGAGAACCAAAATCAGATGGGGTAGCACCAACTTAAAATGTATTCCTTTTGTAAAAGGTATAGACATAAAATAACTTTTAGTATACAAGACGTGTATGAGGCTTTTCATCCATTTGGGAGGTGGTTTTCTACCACATTTTGGTTTTTGCCTGGTTTCCTGTTCCCACATGTAGCTATTCGTCTTTTCGCACCTCTCAACATGTTTTTAACTTGTAGACCCAGTTTCACCTAGACACAGTGGAACACAGGGAATTATCAAAGAACTTTGATCCGCTGGGAAAAGGAGTAACTGGATAAAAGCTGGAGTTCAGCAACTGTCCAAACCACCATTGTGAACCCACGCTGGAGAATCCAGGGAATGGAGGGAATGAGACAGAAATAAAACAGGTCCAGAACGATACTGCCACTGAGGGAGATGAAGTGGAAACAGGAACAACAAATATCACCCCTTTACTCTCCCATCCCTTGGTGGCAGCAGCAGACACCCAGCTTCCCAAGATCATTGTGAGCAGGTACAGTAGCTGTGTTTGGTTGTTTGGCTGTTTTCATTAAATAATAATAATAATAACAACAACTACTTTATTAATAGCATTCAAACAGCAGCAGGACAAACAGAAACATCTCTTGGCTGGACATGTCTGACACACCCAGTAGGCAAACTGCAGACTACAAAATCAGTTGAAACACAAAGCATCTGAAACTTTTTTGATTCAAAACAATTCTCTCCAGCTCATCTGGTGCTTTTACAGACTCCGTAACGGCCCAGTGACTGATGCCTTTACAGCCCCTCCCCACCAAGGCAACAGCTGAAAAGCTCTAGAACAACATGCCAAGGCATTCTGTTTGCAGTTTCATTGTAATTTGATGTAATAAGCGTTGATCTCAATTCACTAAACATTTGTGTCAATTTGTCACCCAGTTTGGTTTAGTTTTAAGGCATTTCTGTTGCATAAAAAAAACAGCATTAAACTGTAACTTAATTAGTTGCTTTACAAGCTTAAGGTACATTATTATCCTTCCAGCTATCTTCTGAACTGCATCTTCACATTTTTTCAGTGATGGGTGAGGAACAATTTTCATCATTAAATTGAAACTTTCAAGAGCTCTAATAGGAAAGCCCACTGGTGCTGGTAGGTGGTGGAGCATTCCTAAGTGCATTATGAACTGTATTTATAGGAGCTGTCTAGCCATTTAATGGGTTCTTGAATGATTTGCTTAGGTGTTTACTTTTACTAAAAGCAGTTTATAACCTCTGCTCTCGTCTCTGAAGTTCCTCTTAAATCATTCTGTAAATGTATCACAGGGCAATGAGAGAGAAGGACTCGAGTTTTCCACCTTGGGCTCTCTTTTCTGCTTACGCTTAGGGATCTGTAGCCTCTCTGTTGTCACAGAAATAGGGCATGGCTGACCTCAATACGGTGCGGTGTAATACCCAGGCGGATTCAGCCCAGCACCTTCCTTAATTCCCAACGGAGACACTTTCACTACATTCAGTATTTCCTGGGGATTCTAACAAGGAAAACCCCTCCGGGCACTGGACTGCACTGTAGCAGTGACAAACCCCCAGGCTGCCCAGCAGAGCCCACTCTCAGCTTCCTCAGAAGTCAACAGAAACAGGCTCTGTAAGGGGCACTCCCCAGACACGTATGTATCTCTTGCAATGCGTATATACAACCATGTATCTCTGTGTTTCAGAAGTTTAGGCTGTACAGAAAATCATTAAGCGAAGTCAAATACTGGCTACTTGTTCCTCCAACGTACAACATGTCCTTTACCAGCAATGTTTTCTGGATGTGGCACCTATCCTTCTTCTATCAGCAGGAAGAGTTTGGGGCTGCTCCTCTTCCCACCTCCCTCTCCCCGACACATTAAGAGTGAGAATCTGGCAACGGCACTGCTGCCTCTGTAATCTATCACCTCGAGGCCCTTTCATATATCAATGTTTGACTGCTTTCTATGTAAAACAGGTCATTAAGTTAATCAGAAATTGACTACTACTACAAACACCTTTTGAATAAGGTCAAATTAAGATAAAAGTCCTTGCTCTTTTCGTCTCTCAGCAACAAAGACTATAACCAGGCTGCTAAACCTGCCATTAATGTCAGTGTGCAGATTAAATGTCATTAAAGGCAATTTGTCACTTACATACACACTTATCTCAATCTAATAATTAGCAAAAGGTCAGGCAGATAAACCTGTATATTTCAATCCACAATAAATTTCAGCTGCAGGAAATGACAAAATACAAGTTTAGCCATATATATGTGTATTTGTGTTTGAAATATATACGTATAATTAAATCCAGCAAAACAGAATAATCTATTTTAAAGACCTAACTGGTATCAAGCCTTACGCTGACACCTTACTTAAGCTGCAAGGAAGCCAAGTGCATAATCACGGACCAAAGTAATACCCCCAAAGGAGCGAGCAGAGCAGACCTCACTTCACGGTATGAAACCCCCTGCGAAATGGGTCAGCAGGCACTAGCCAAATTCCATAACCAGTGTCACAGCTGACACTCACTGGCAGCCTGGTGGACAGTCTCAGCCAAGATGTGAAGCATGGATGAATAAACCATGGGGGCTGAATCCGCTTCTGACCTTACTAGGTGTCTCCTTAACTTCAAGTGTCCAGCATGCTGACTCTGTGTCAGAAGGCAGACAGTAACAATGCTCGAGTGAGAAAGCAGCTGGTGATAAAGCACAACCTTTAGTTCTTTGGCCTGGCATCTCCACATCTCTCGCAAGGCTCATGTATGCTTTAGAAGACACCTAACTGCAGCTCTGCAGAGGCAAGGAAGAGACCACGATGCCCCATGGTTGGGCCTCCTTTTCCCCCTCAGTTCATCGGGAAGATTTTGCAAGCCAAAATTTCCTGGTAAAACTCAAGCTCTACACAAACTGTAGAAAACTGAATTGCCACATCTTTATTTTGGAAATCATGGAAAATCTCCTTTAAATGATGCTATGGCAATGTGGTTGGCAGGTTTGCTTTAATGAGAAACAGAAAGGCAAGGCTGAGAGCATGCAGTGAATTCTGCACAATTGGTCCCACCAAAGGCAACAGCAAATCCTCTCCCAGTAGGGCATCTACCTGTGTGCTCCTGCACAGACTTGGCTGCAAAATGTGGCATGAGAAAGCACTTCTAATAAAGCTGACCAATTCCAGTGCATGTAATGCAGGATATGGGATCATGGGATATTCTTCTGCAGAAAAGTATAAAGCTTCAAATCTCTCCTCAACACTCAACAGAAAAAAAAAAAAAAGAAAGAAAAAAAGAAAAAAAAACAAAACCACATAATATTACATGCCTTTGTCTCCAAAACAAGATAGCTGAGTCCTCATTGCCATTTGGATCCTTTTCATCTTTTTCCACCCAGATGTAACAAATTTCTAAGTTCAAACCCCATTCGCAGATCATGCTTCGCTTAAATATTTCAGACTTTCCTTACTCTAATGACCATTAACAGTACATTTTCACTTACCTCCTGTGAGGATACAGCTGTGATATGGATATTAATAACTAAATAACATATGGGGATTTAGAGCAGTAAAGAACGAGGTTTATTTAAAGCCATTTCAAATGATTCGTTCATGTTTTGTTTGGGTTTTTTTGCATATTGGCAGCACTTAACCCATCTTCAATGTCTAAACAGCTACTTCATATGGCAATGCAATGGCAAATTGTCAACATTCAGCCTTTACCTCTACTTCTAAAACAGCAGGGGACAGTTAGTTAACTCCTCAGTGATGTTATGTTGTTTTAATAGTATATAGCAGAGACAGATTGTTTCAAGGAGTCAGACAATTCACCCAGCTTCTTGTCACAAAAGTACTTCATGATTAATGGGAAGTATATGTGTGAAACAAGTTTATATTACAGCAAGGCAGAATTTTTATGCCTCTTAGTTGGAGAAATTTTTTGAGACCTTATTTAAAAAAAAAATATCACAGCAAGCATCAGCTTTAAAAGCAGTGACAAATTTGTCTCAGCACAGGTTTTTAAAGCTTTTTTTTTTTCCCCCTGTTTAAAAAGTTTATTTAGGGATGAGACATAGCCTTAAAGAAGAACCCAACCTAATGTTTACAAAGAGGGCTGTTGCTCTTATTATCTGAAGGTCATCAATCAAGACCAAGGCCTTGCTGGGTAAAAAACTATGCTTATGCTTATTCATGTGCTGTACCATACAGTCCCAAAAGGTAAACAACTAAAAAACCCCAAGGGTTGGTAGGGGAAGGAAACAACATCATTTTCACTCACAAGACAGGAACCTGGGGGAGAATGAGTAAGCAGGAAGAGTATAAGAGATCTGTAGAAGAGCTGAGGATATATCTAGAACATATATAGGTCTGCCTGCTAGCTAACAAGAGTAGGGAATAGACCCCATAGCAAACTACGTCCACAGGTGGGGGTCTCATCTAAAGCCTTCTTCATGTCAGCTATACAGATTGATTATTTTTAGAGAGCATCACAGCAAAATATCCCCAAATACTTCTTAGTAGAAGAAAAATGCAATTTTAAAAGAATCAGCTACAAACACAGCTGCTTGAACATGGTCTAGTCCATTTAACATACAGCTTGGTCCATGTTGTGGAAAGTAAACCCATCTGTCACACGATCTTATTGCTTGACGGAGAGGCTTCTTTTGGCACCCCATCTTCTAGATGGCTACAAGTTACAGCAGGAGGTCTTGGTGATTTTGGACTTTAGGTACATCTATTAGAAGATGGACCTGAGCATCAACACTACAAATCAATGCAAACATCTGAAAGCGACTATACTCAATGTCCCTAGCAGCTCTTGAAAATTTACTTTGGAAACGTGTTTAAAATGTCTATTTCCTGCTTTTTTCATTATGCAAGTGCATTCGTTTTTACCACGTGTACAAAACTGATCTGTAGAAGACTGATTTGAGGAAGCCTGCGCAATGTTTTCTGGTGTTTGATTTTCAAGATCATATACAGGCTGTGTATTTCTACCACTGTGATCTCAGTGTGCTATAACACTTGTCTTGGTGGGGACTGTATGCACATATCAGTATCCCCTCTGTGCCCAAACATATGTCTTCCAGAGATTCTCAGGTTGTCTTGTAATATAAAGAAAAACCACAACATGCATTGCCTAGAGGCTTACATATTGACATAGCAAGACTTGGGAAAAGATTAACCCTTCAGCCTGAGGTCCTAAACATGCACCACAAAGCTAGGAAAGAATTTTTCCATTGCTGTGAACAGAGGTGGATCAAGGGTTATTTCATGACCCTTAATAATGAAATATTCTATCCCAGCACAGATACAAGGAGGCACTGTACCAAACGTGACCACTGGCATTACAGCTTGCTCACCACAACTTTATATCCACAAGGTACAAATTTTTTTCCCCTCTAAACCTGTGGAAGAAAGTGAAGGTCTGATCGAAGCAGCTTTGACTCACTGCTATACTCCTACTCCCCTGCCTGAGAGTCCCAACGCCTTTGGAAGGACAAAAGTCTGCGTGAACAATGTGCTACCCTGCAGCTGTGGTCAGGACTGCTATGTTTAAAGGTTACAGTGATTAGGCACTGTGATTAATTTAGTCTCAGCAGAATCAATTCCACTCAACTACAAATCTAATTTACATACTGGAGAGGACTCTGCTGTTCCCTGGTCAGTGTGGGTTTGAATTTAGATTCATTTTTCACTAAGATATGTGTTTTGAGGGATCACACTGCTATTAACAAATGTTTTGACAAAGCTAATGGGACAGTTCTATCTGTGTGTCACTGCTTCCCTGGATTGCTGTCATCTGCCCTTTCATAAAATGATATCCAGCTCCCAAACCTCTTGAACATGAAATCTATATCAAAGGATCACCTGCACAGGAATATGTTCAGCATAGCTATCCCACTGTAATTGTACTACGGGAGGGAAACCAACTCCCATAATGTACGTTTCCTTCAAAATATTGCATTTTTCCCCAGTCGAAAATGATCCCTCTGAAGAGATCTAGTCTTGAACAACAAGAAAGGTAAGTCAGACTCAAAAAAGTCATGGAGATTACACAGGGGGTGTATAAACAGCAAATGAAGGACCAGGGTAGGTAACTGGGTCTAGACAGGCAGGATTATGATAGCCACACAAAGACAGAAGAGATACATAGTGAATTCCCATTAAAAACAAACCATGGGACTCTACGTATCATTATGTATTGACTAACAGGCAAATTATATCAAAATCATGATTGATTCTGAAAAGTCACAGCCTAAGTTAGAGATGACTGCAAGACAGCTATCAACACCACTCAGGCAAACCTTTAAGTTGAGAGAACTTCAGCTCTCTGCGTTTGCAGGGACCTGCACTCTTGAGAGAAACCCCATTCAGGAGACAGTGAAAGAAATTACTTTAACAGCTATTTTTTGGTCAGCAATGTATGACTGGATGTCACTGGAACACGCATACCTGCTAATTTCTAGTTTTTTGTTTCTGAACAGTGATTTCCAGAATTTATGAAAACTTTAAATTCCTTCAAAGAAGCACAGGAATGGCAGCCAAAGGAAACCACATGAGCCTTTTCTCTGAACAGACCAAGGGAAGAAAATTACTGCTTTCTAAACCTAAAATAAATTTTCTCTGCAATGATTTATATAGCATTAGGATACTGGCAGCCAGCGCAACCTGAACCCTCACAAAGTGCACCTGCTGAGCCATCTTTACTGTTACCTCCTTCACCTTACACTAGGAATATCTTAAATTATAAATACATCACAGAAATCCAATCTGCAATGCCCCCAGCACATCCTGATCCCTATCACGTACTTCTCCCTATCAGCCCAAGTGCTCCGGCGCTGCGTTTTGTCAATACCAGCCTAGTACAGCTTCAAATATTTAGCTTAACTTGATCTTCCAAACTGCAGAAGAGAAAAGCCAGAGCCTCCTAACACCATTTGCTGAACAAACAATTGATCCCAGCAGAAGACGGTGGCGGCGTCCTCCTGCCCCCCGGCCGGCCCAGCTGCATGCTCGCGTACTGAGAGCCGTGACAGATGCCAGGAGTGACAGCTTTGTCTTGCCGAGGCTGTGCACGGCCGTCAGTTGGCAGGCAAAGCCATGGCGGAGATGACAGCTTCTCTGATTCTTTCATCAACCGATGTGACTGAGTGACCTTTTCCAGTCTTAGCAGCTGCCTCCCTTCTTTATTCAATCATGGCAGAAAATAAGTCCCTTTGGGTAAATCTTGCCCTTTTCGTAATTTTAAATGACCACAATTGTCATTAGGCTTGTTCGCTAAATACGGTCGGGAGTGGTGGCATACTCATCAGCAAGAGGCACAAATAGGAGCGCAAGGCATGCAGCTTGCGTGCATACCAGAGAGGGAAACCTATATTCTCCTTTGAAAGACTTCAAAATGCTGAAGAATTCCTCGTCAAGAGTAATGCTTGCTTACGCTCACAGGGGTTTTCCTGACAGCTGCAAGAGACCCTGGGTCATCGTTCAGAGGAATGTAACCGCTTACCTCTAGGATTTTGGCAAGGAGAAGGAAGAAACTGTAGCAACGTGAAAAGTCGAACATATTCCTGCAGCTCCATAGATACAGTTTGTTCTTCATGGTGGGAAATGAGAAATGCCCTTAATTAATAACAGTGACAAAGTAAGGCGTTTCCGAGTAGCTTTGCACCCCTGCTCATTTACCATGCTTGCCGCAGCTGCAGAAGAGGCGAGACTGCAGTTGCCGTCATTGCACCCCAGCGATTAGAGATGGCAAGTAATGTCAAAAAAACCCAAACCAAAACAAAAAAAAAACCAACCCCCCAGAAAAACGCACCAAAAAACCCCCAAAGAAACAAAAAAAATTCCACGCAATGAGCAGTCTGTTTGAAATTGAGATGAGTCTGCTTTGGCTCAGCATTCGTCTGCTTTGTGTTTCTTGCCACATACATCTGAGCAATCGAGTTTTACGAGCACAAATGTTCAAGAAAAGTGAATTTCAAAGTTGTGCGCAGTATTAACAGAATCATTACTTAAATCCTCACAGAATTACTTTTGCTGAGAAATCATATCTACACAGCTAATCACAATACAGATTTATTTTCAGCACAAAGACTGCCTGTCTTTAGCTATTACACTGGCTTCCATTACTGCAGTATGTGAGCCCCTTCCACCTAAAATGAACTCTAACAATAAGCTCCTCAGGGGTTGTCTCTTATGCTGTGCTTGTATAATGCCTCCACAATCAGATAGATGACTCTTAGAGCTCCCACATAACAACACAGCTACATGACAAGTCAAATTATAATATTTGCGATAAACCTGCAGACTAAAAAAATACTTATACACCAGAAAGTTCAAGCAACAAACAGGAAATCACAGTCTCTTCATAAATACTCAAGCTAACAAAAGGGGAAAAAAGAGACTAAAATTATTTAATATATTCTTCCTGTATTTATTCCACTCTAGCAGAGAAAACAACTCTGTTTAGGTAATACAAGAATAGGGCAGGTAATTGCAGGTCTGCAGGAATAAGATGGAAGATCATGATAGAGGCAAAGACAGAGAAGAGACAGAGTAATGTACAGTACCCAGGCTCTTTCCTGGCCAAAGCGTATTATCATTACTCTAAATACCATAGTTTCAGGTCCCCCAAGGAATTCAATCTACTTTCTGCCGAAAGCTGGTTTCTCAAAAGCATGATGTGTATTCATCTATTTTAGCCAATAAATACATATCCTTTGATGCTTTTGACATACTATTGGCAAATGGTACTTAATGACTAGCGTCTGCCAAGGATGCATGCACGTAGGCTGGGTTTGGTTTTGTTTTACACTAGTTCAGTAGTAATTTCTGCCTGAACTACAGAATTCTAAGAACCATCAGGTTACTTCACAGGATAACAGATTGAAGCTTCAATGGCCCAAATTACA
Source organism: Scopus umbretta (assembly GCA_013400535.1). Classification (NCBI taxonomy): domain Eukaryota; kingdom Metazoa; phylum Chordata; class Aves; order Pelecaniformes; family Scopidae; genus Scopus; species Scopus umbretta. The sequence goes on from VZTL01074298.1 coordinate 84,119, forward strand.
GGAAAAGATGAGAAATGAACCGTACCGGCACTCAGGCGGAAAACCAGATGAAAATTTCACAGCGCACTAAATGCTGATGGGTGCTCTGCCGAAGCTCGAAACCTTTGCTGTACCTTGCCATTATTGAGGGATTACAGGACCTTCTGTACAACTGCTGAGGCTGCCAAGTCCTGCGAATGCTAACCAAAATCCCGCACAAGCTGCTAAAATCTTCAGGGGGTTTTACAAGACAAATTTCAATAATCCCTTTAAGTGCTTCTTTAGAATCGAGCACGAATTTGCCAAATCCAGGGTAGCTTATTCTTCTTAAATTCATAACACAACTAACTAGTGCTATGCGCGTTACAAGAAAGTCCGAGTGCTCACTTGAATAAATGCTGCAGAGTTTTAATAATCCCAAACTACTCAATTTAAGAAACTGGGCCGGAAATCTTGGGCTTGAAGACAGCGTGAGCAGTACTGTGTTTTCTGACTTTGATCAAAACAGAAGAAGCAAATATATTAACAAGGATATTGATGAACAAGGATAACACCCAAATCCGGTGTTCCCACCTTTCATGGAAACCATCACCACTGCTTAACTTTGCAGTCCAGAAAAGTCTAGAAATACAGAAAAAACAGTTCTCTAAGGTGAATATTTTTTCTCTAATTCTATCCCAAAGTAACAAACATAAGAGTAGGGGAAGAAAAAAAATACCATTCATCAGGCACCAGGAGGAATACTGAACAGATGAGAGAGCAGAGACATAAAAAGCTAAGGTGGAAAAAAACGAGAGGCAAGGGGGAAAAAAAATTAATTTATGCAAAAGAAATAAAACATTTTTTAGATGAGAGGAAGAAAGTTAACGGAACGTAGTTGAAAAGAAACAGCTACAAAAAGGAGACAGGAAAGAAACACCAAAAGGATTAAATGGATATCAACAAAAGTAATAAATGGAAGCAGCAGAACATGGAGAAATCAGCACTTCATTCTCAATGACCATGGCAAAGGCCATGATGTCCAGTGGCTCATCTGCTTTGGCTTCCACTTTCCGAAGTGGAAAGCGTGCCTGATACACCTCTGAAGAATGAACAGTACTTAAACACAGCGACTGATAAAACCCTGAGCCTTGGAAAGACATTGTCTAAAAATGAAGATATTCTAAGTTATTAGTCACTTTAGAAAATCCCCATCCACATCCATTTGTCAAGTATTTAGAACCATATTGCACCTTCTCAGACACTGAGACCAGTGGAATACATGTTCCCCTATACTCCAAACCTTACAGCGTGTAACTCCATATGCCCTCCTTACTTCCAGCTGCACCCCTGCCTCCTTGCCCCCTGCTGCCACCCTATGCACACGCATGCACACACGCACGTGCGCCCTACACAAGATAAGGCAAACAGGGGCTGATACTTTGAAGTCTAGTGCAGAATAATTTACAGCACAAATCCATATTTCTTTGAGAGTTAAGTTTGATTTAGGCTAACTATACAGGCCTTAATCTAGACCTTGAATCTTCAGTAGGAGACCTTGATAAGCACTGATCTCCTATCCCCATGCAATTACACTGCGTTTGCCCAAGGTGAAATTTCTTTTCCATTTGCCCTCTGGATACAGCTTGCCCAGCCCACTATTTCCATCCTGTCTGTCCTTACCGAAACAGCTGGGATTGGAATCTGCCTCCCCCTATCAAATTTTCAACACAGGAGAAAAAAAGCATGGATTGGATCACAAAAAAGAAAGAAAAAAAAACCCCAGACATAAGGAGGGAGCCCTGTGCGTCTCTTAAGAAGCCAAACACAGTCATGGTCCAGAGGTGGGAAGCAAAGGGGATGTTTCAGAGTGCTCCAGCTTTGAGCTTGCTAATGCCATCGTGAACCTGACCCTGCAGGGTTCACAAAGCTCTAATTTTCCTGCTGACAGTTGGAGATTACAGCACTGGTAGCTGAGCTGAGAAAATGTGCTCTAGAAGGTCTCCCAAGACAGCGAGAAAGAGAAAATAAACAGTGAGCCCCATGGCGTCACTTTTATAGTCACTCTTCTGACAGCAGCCACGCTTTTATACATGGCACTTAGAGTAAACAATTTAGAGCAAATGTTTTTTTGGCTGTGGGAAGAGGATGCTCTTTTCAGAATCGCTACAGCACAGACAAACACAATGCAAAGGCAAACAAAGAGCATAAAACAGGATGGCTCATTACTACCTGTTTTCTTCCAATTACACCTGTTACTCGTGAGGCAACAGGACCAATGAATGTGCAGCAAGGTGCCAATAAAAAAAAATAAATATTCACTGTCTAACATTGTTTTCTGAGAGAAGCATAGAAACATCTAAAGTACCACAGGACAAACAACACTCATAGATAAAATGAGCTCAACCCCATAAATCACAGACTCCACTGCCAAAAGACATTGCCATGGTCCCCATTACGTTAATTAAGTGTATTGATACCTGTGAAACTGGGCTTCTACTATTTCATTTCCAATTTTAAATCTATTAATTTAATGCATTACTCCCTTGTCAACAAAGTTTCAGTGATGCTCCGCAACAAAGGAACAAATTTTGATCTCTGACTTACACTGCTGAAAATGGCTTTGAATACACTTGCACCAGCCACTGGCATTGACACCCCATCTCTGAACCCCCAGCCAGAGCACACACAGACACATTTCAGCAGCACGGTGGTTCAAGGCTAATTAATCTTGCTAATTATTCCCACCTTTGGCAATACCTTAGCAGTGCACTACGCTAACATTTTAACTCTGCGAGATGGAACCGGAGAGCAAAGTTTACTGTACAAGAGAAATCACACCAAGTGCTCATCTTCAATTTGCTTCTCACTGATTAATGCAGAGACTGTTTTGCCCATCCGTTCGAGGGAGGAAGGGGATGTAATGGTATCTGCTCATTTTCAGCCTCAAGACCTCCAGATACATTCAGCAAGCCTACAAAGTTTTTAATCTTGAGCACTACAGAACCATCAGAAGGGCAATTCTCCAACACTGGAAAGCAGGTGGAAATCAATGGGCATAAAGTAATTACGAGTTTTAAGTACAGCCATTTTATGAGATACAGAAGTCATCCCCGTTCCTTTCCACATGTAATTGTAATTGCATTGCAATTACTTATAGCAGGCCAGGTTTTAATTCCAGGAATACAAAGCAAAAAATATACTTTTGTACTACAGTACCACGTTAGAAGGGGATAAAAAACCTCAAATAACTGCCAAAGTGCATCAAATTCACAGAAACAGAGGAATCCTACAAAATCACAGCACCGATATTCCAGAATCCTTCAGCCAAGAATACAGAAAGCTTTTGGAAACATTTGCAACTCTAGCTCCACAGTATATTTTCAAAGCATGTCAGAACACAAGAAGAGGATTAAGTTCCTTATACTGCCACCTCCTCCTCCCTCTTATAGGGATGACACCGCTAACAGGATAAAGTGAGTGACAGGGTTATATGATCATTACATAAAGGTAGAACACATGCAAAATCTTCAGAACACAGAAAAAAAAAATTATCAAAGAGGTTGCACCATCTGTCTGTGGAGAAAAAAACAACAGCTGGTGCAAGAAGCCGCAAGATGCCAGCCTTACAAGTGACAAGATGGGAAATGACAGGAAACAGCTTTTCACTCTTCTAACAGCAAAAGAAACGTACAGCCCGTGTTCTCGTGTTTGAAAACCTCCAGATGCTGCCCTCTTCTCACATTTCCATATCTTTGTTCATGCAACATCTGAAAGCTTTTCTATTTTTACAGAGGGAGGGGAAAAAAGCACAAAGCCATCAAATGTATATATTTTTTTCCTTGCGAGAGGACATTGAATGAATTTTAATCATGATCATAAGAAAAAAGAAAAAGAAAAATCAGCAGTATTTGATGTGAGAAACCTTTGAAACTTTCTCCTTCTCTGAAGAAACTGCAATGTGTTTGGCTTTTATAAAGGTTGTGTATGATAAATATTAGCTTATTCTGAGACTGATTAGGCCTTTGGATTGATTCAAGGCAATGCTAAGGTTCACCATAAATGTTTTGTAAAGGTAGCAGGCTTCCCTTGAACAAGATAACATATCCCTTGTGCAGGGTTTCCAAACATCTCAGGATTTAGAGGTTGTTTAAGCACTAGACATGACCCCTGGGCTGAATGTCCTGACCTCCCTTGTTTCTGGAAAGCGTATTGCTAAGGCTGCAAAACCAAGTTGCATATTCAAAGAAAAGAAGCCACCTAAAACCATTCCACAAAATCCAGCAACTACAGCTTCACAAGAGGTGTCCTGGCTATACGGAAGGCTTGATACCAACAGAATGATAGTGGGAGCTGTCTGCCAAATCTGACCCCACATGACCCTACAAACTGGATGTTATTAACAACTGATAAGTACTTTACAACCAAAAACATACTGAAAAGTCAATGCCCCATGAAGAAACGGTCTTGCTATGGGATGTAACCCAAAGGCAGAGGCACACATTATAGGGTCCCGTGCATACCAAAGCCGGACAGAGCAGGGACTGTACGTTTCCAGCACAAGGTTCAGGGAAAGCCTAGTTTGAAGACAATGCTCATCTGCACGTCAGGGGAAGGATCTGGACAGCCTAAGCCTAATGATTTCTACCTCCCCCAGGCAGACTAGCCCTTGATTCATCCAAGTGTTTTGCAGCTGGGAGATAAACTAGGATTATTTACTCCAGACCTCTGTAAAGTGAGCAAAGGGAAAGGTGTCGTCCCATAGCAATATTCTGATGCTAGACCTCAGCAGGAATCACATCTTTACTTTACAACTACCCTGGAAGGCTGCTCAATGGCTAACACTGGGATTTGCCTTTCACCCTTCACCATGAACAAAATGCTGCCTTCCTGATTTTTTTTTCTATCCTGATAGAAATCAGAGATCTCTGCTGAGAGTCTTGGTTGTTGCATGCCAAAAAGTTTATACTGGAGTCTAGACTAAGACAGCAATGCATAGATAATTGAGGTAACACCCCCGATTGCTGGTGGGGAATCAAGGTGGAGCAGGTTAAAGAACATCGCTCAAGGTCAGACAGGATGGGTGTGGAAGAGGCAGAAAACCAGCCCTATTTTCCTTATCTGAGCCTTGAGCCTTTTCCAGCTAATTCTTCATACAGTACCAGTTGGTCTTTTGAGACAGAAGCAAGGTTTCTGAAAGCCATCCTTACTGCATGAGCACCAGCCTACACAGAGCAAGTGAAATCATAAAAAAAACCACTTTAAGCATCATCAAGCAAGCCAGCTTAGAGAGAATTTACTAGGTGCTGTTTATTTCTACCTTTGATTCTCTACATGGTCTCTACAGATCAGAGTACTTAGAAAACATAATTATTTTAATTAGGAGTAATTCAATTAGAATATCTCATTGCCAATAACAACTTCACTAATAAGAAATGAACACACTTGACTTTTTTTTTTTTTTTAATCTTACCTTTGGGGACTATCTGAATACTTTCCCAGATGTGGAAGTATTTCTTTGATGCTTCATGCCTAATTCTTCTCTCCTGTAGGGTCTGTATTACTTAAGTCTACTGAAGTCTTTCTTTTGCTTCCAGAGGGCACTGGATCATGCTTTTCTACATTGCTGTATCCCAGGAGGAACAAAGTTAACTCCAGTGAACTGTAGAATGAGTACCCTGTCCATGAAAATGATGATGCCAAGTAGGTCTTGTAGGGCAACTAAATTAGTTAAAGGGTAAACAACACAGTGACCACAGTGGAGATACTTTGCTGATGAGTCTTTTCTAATACTTCCAGCATAGGAATGTACTTTAGGCCTCTTCAGTAAGTCTATCCTAAGTGAGTGGCAAGAGTAGTAACAGTATTTTCCTCTAATTGCACAACCTAGGTAATTTTTGAAACATGCATTCTGTAGTATGCAATCTGCATGCACAACAATTTGCTAAAAAGGATACAAAAGTCACTGAAAGTGACTGGAGTGCCACTGGAGTCATGGGGCAGCACACTGATTTCTAACTTTAATCAAAGGTCATTTTCAGTAAGGGAGACAGGTACTCTCGGGTCAGGTAACTCTTCTGCTCCCTCTCACTGGGCCAATTCGGCCATTTTGGCAATCTGGAAAACACCATTCCAGTACACAGGTGACCCTCCAGGAACACAGACTGATCTAGAGGCTCCCCCAGTTTGTGCTCACCATTCCCATGGCTGGGGTAGCATGAGGGAAAGGTACGGCTGGGACACCCTACCTAATGTTCATCTTAGGCTGGTGTACAACTGCCTGGGGCAACCGCAGTCTGGTGTAAATTACAGTGATTGGGAATCATCAGCTAAGAAAGAAGCAATTTGAGATCTGTGCTCACATGTTTGTATGCCCTTAACATCAATAGAAACCACATGGATGTAGAATATTTTACTTTTTCTATCCATCTGCTCTCTGATCCGCCCGGTAGGACTGTGAGAAACTTGTCTTGGCAAGCAAAGATCAGTTGAAATCTGGACAATTTGCTAATTCACACAGTTCATTCTCTCATGCTCTTAACTGGCAGCTGAATAATATTTTAATGCTGATCTGTCTCAGCCTTAATTGTGATACTATCCTAACACAGTACAGCTTGGTTTAGTTCATATCTAACAATAAAGGGTCCCATTATCCAAGGGTGATACTTGAAAGAAAGCATATCTGCAAGAACAGATCTCATAATTTTAATTAAAAGCTTCCACATATTATTTTCTAAGCTAACAAATATGGCCATAGTTGTAATTATGGAATCACCAAATATAGACTCAAGATCTTGTTAATAATGATATCCTTTTTAAAATCTCATAATCTTAAAAAATGTTGTAATTAAGTCACCAAGCAACTATATTTGTCTTCATGAAATAAAGCCAAATCTACAGATAATTGCAAATAACTCATTTCCCAGTGGATTTTTTTTTTTTTTTGGTACGCCAATTAGGCTCACAAATCTCAAGCTGTCACCTTCATCTCCAGACATGCAGCCGGCTGATAGCACAGCTATAAACAAAACAGCCCGAGAGCCTCTCAATCCCTAAGAAAGAAAATGAAGTTACCAACACACATTTGTAGATGTCAGCCCCCAGAGAACAGAAAAAGGAAAAAAAAAAATCCTTAGGTATATGACAATTAAAATACTTTGTCTGGCTTTTGAGAAGAGTGTTCTGGGAAAGCTCCCAAGAGACTTCTGTGATTGCAATTCTTTGGCTAGCAGCTGCCTCATGACTCAAATCCACACGAACAACCTACCAGCCACATCCCTAGCCACTGATGTTTTTTCCCTCTCTAAAATGCCGCGAGTCCTGGGAGCCCCCGTTAATGAATCTCCGTTAGCCATGTGTACCTATCATGTCTGTCACACACTCATCTAATTACAACTGGAGGGCTCTCAAGCTTGAAATGGTGACTTGGCAAAACCAGGGAGTTCACAGGAGCAACAGCTGAAAATGCTGTTGCCTTCACCTGTGACAACTGGTGATCTTGGAAGGCCCCAGGTGCAAAACTGCTGTTAAAACATCCATCCTCGGGCATCTGCACAAGCACCTCCTGCAATCTCTCACTATTTCCTCTCCTCTTCTACAGTGTCCACCAGAACATGGTTGCTGCAAGCTGTTTAAACTTGCTTAAGGAATATTTATAAGCTGTCAGAAGTGATCATCTCAATGGAGTGATTTCTTCAGAATATGTAATCAAGACTAAGCAATAGTCCAATGAAATCAATAAAACAGCTTTATAACCTGAAAAATTCCAAAGTGTTTTGCAACAAGTACTTAGATGCAAGGGAATCGCTTTGCCACCACTGCTGCAGAACCTTCTGCACACAGCACATGCAACCTGCCACAACAGCTCATCAATGGCAGAAGTAACCTTACAGAAGCACAGATTCATCAGAGTATATCAGAGATTATATGCTCACAGAAAAAGGAAACAACTCTATTACAAGTCCATATTTCAAAAAAATATGACATAAAATTCACTAAACTTGAAGTTGAACCATCTGGTGGCCCAGACTGAACACACAACTTCAACCTCTGCTCCTCGGCCAAGTGTTTCCTCCTGGACAGGCATCCCAACGCGCAAACCAATCAAGTGAACATATGGGAAACCTGAGCTGAGGCTGATAGTAGCATAGGCACATGGGTTGCTTTGACTCACACTGTGGTTCCCTGGAGTGAAGATTGGATGTTCCTCTCCAAATTCCCATGCCTGACAAGTAACCAAAGCATTTCCCATCAACGCTATCACTGTTCCCACCTCAAGCTACCTAGAATTCCCTTCACCACATGCAACTTAAGTCTTTTCCCATTCCTCTCAAAAAATCCCTGACTTCATTTCTGCAGGTGAAGGGTGCACCGGGTAACCCGGACCTCTGCCATCTATGTTCTGTTTCTCTTTATCCAAAACATCTGACTTTTCCATCCTTGTAACTATTCTACCCATGCTTTACACACCAGCCTGGATGAGGACACTGCCATAACCATGGCACTATATAACCATGGCCCTGTACTCTGTTTGGAAGGAGGAGAGGCTGAATCTTGGGGGAAACCGCACTTACAGTTCCAGATTTTTGCTACTTTGAAACTGGAAAACACCCCCCAACTAGTCCTGACATTCATGCCAGAGTGCATTACAAGGAAGGAGATGAGCCTAAAAGCCTAATGCATTTATATCATAAGGCACTATTTAACAGCTTAAAAATTGCGCAGAAAGAAAAAAAAAATGCTATGGAAATTAAAATGCCTAAAATAGTGCATCTATATCCATAATCAATGAGTTTTTCAGAAATGCTGATTAATCCCAGCAGCTGTAAAGCATGGGAGTAACAGGTCTGTTGCATTTCTGAAACCCAGGCCACCGAGTACATTTGTGAAGATCCACGCAGCTAACTTCAAACAACAGTCTGAAAAGCACACCCTCCCCTCTTCCAGCATCATTTTAGAAAAAAACACAGAAAGTGTTTGTAACAAAGCACACTGATAGTCAGGTAGATATTTCATTTTTTTTCTTTCCTGAATTTAACAAAAGCCTGGATCTACCATTCAAATTAAACAGTGTGCAGTAAAGCATTAAGTCTGTATTCAACAAGTTTAATTACTGTGTAAATGAAAGAAATTATTATTCATTCATGACATTTATTTCGGTTCCAGTGCTAGCTGCTTTTATAAAACTGGGATTGGGAGGTGCGAGGAGGGGGAGGAGGAGGCTGGGTGTATAATTACTACTATATTTCTTTGCCAAACATTAGTGAACTTAAACAAAAAGTGCTTGTTTTCACTAAAGAGGAAAAAGCATGTGAGCTATCAATGATGAATCTTAAGGACGCCCACAGCCTTGACTCGGTGCCAGGCTCTGATAGGTATACCAATATTTGGGAGGCCGATGACAGAGAGCTTATTGAAGCCCCAAGACCAGCTCAGGACTCTCGTCGGTCAAAAGCCACCCAAACTATGGGAACAATCCAAGCCGGCAGACCCTGGGGAGTAACGGGAGCCACTGCACGACATGAAAGATAAACTGGCAGCTGATGCTATCGGGGGCTATCCAACAATGCGTCTTTTCTAATGGATTTTCACAGGGCTTAAACTTCAAACAATGGAATGGGAAAATAAAAACTCTTAAGCTGATTCAGATCAGGCATTTTTGAAAGTCTGAAGAAGGCGAGGGAGAGGCTGCAGAAGCAGGGTACACACACAATACAAGTAAGTACGACACGCTCCGCAGTCTGTTTCATATTGCACATCCTGCGGATCCCAGGAGAATTGTTATTACCTGCTCTGATCCACCCAAAATGTTTGAGTTTTCCAGAGAGTGATGTAAACAAATCCTAGTGACTAATCAAAACATATCTGCCAAAAAATATGCTCTTTCTGGAACAAGTCATTCCTGTACTTTTCTAGCCCTCCAACTACTAGCATTAAATTACTGCACTACAGGAGAGATTGCACTCTGGTAGAAGTGGCCTCAGTTTACTTTAAAGAAGGAAAAAAAAAAAAGAAAAATCAACACTGGGCCACACAAGTTGTATGTAAGAAACTACAGTTGAGACATTTAGATAAGTGGAAGGAGCAGGAATGATCCTGAAGGTCAGCGTAAGCAAGGGAATAACTCTAGTGGTGTTTCACATCCACATTTAGACATACCGCTTATCCCATCAAGCTAGACAGAAAATATATCCTTTTTAAGAGATGCTGTACAGAATTGCCGTGGCTGACTACCACAGCTAAGGCATTCAAGTGATCTCTGAAAGCGCATGAAGTGCATGCACTCAACTACAGGAATAAACATGACTTTAGGTTGGTTTTTTTTTTTTTTTTTCATTTTGGAGTAATATGTATCAAAGCCCATTCTGAACTCATTCCCAATTCATAATGAGTTGCTCTGAAGTTTGTTCCCAATTCCTTGCTGAACCAAATCAAGCCAAGTGGAACAAGCCATAATCCAAGCAGAATTCAATGAAGTGCACCCATTAAGAAGGCTATTAAAGCTTGTTCTCAGGGTTTAAACCAAGAGGAGATTTAAGGTGGAGACGAGATTATACCACATCTGCCTCCTAAGACCTCCCTCTGCTGGCATCAGAACTGCCACCGTCAGATGGACCAGATGCCAGAATTGGTAGATTTGAAACACTGACCTCTTATCTCACGTCCTATGTGCCATTTACATTGGAGCTAATTTGTGCGCACTGACTGCATCTGTATCATCTCAAATTCCTGCCTATGTTGAAATTTAAGGATCAGAAATCTCAAGGCTTTGCTGTTTTGGGCCACGCATACTGGCACTTCCATTGGTCTCGGAGCAGCCTACACTGTGGCTGATAAACCCGCTACAGCTTGATCCTCCCTCCTGATTAGACCGGGGGTTTTCAGACAGAAAGCATTACCCCATGCCAAAACCCGATTACTGCTATACCCTGACAACCACAACGACAATAGGGAAGGTAATTACACCCAGAAGTAGGTTACACAGTACAGCCATGCCAAAGTCAAGTACTTTGGTTCACATTTGCATGCAATATCTCCATTTAGTTTTTCACTGTTGCTTAAAATAAGTGCTGAAATTTATGACATTAGTAATAGGAGACCAATGCTGCGTCCTCTTTGGACTTTTCAACACCATTGAGAGATGAGGCACAAACATGGGCGGCATTCCTTGCAACACCCATCCGCATGCTTCAGCCGTGGTTAATAACCTTTTGTTGGAGGACAGCTGGTCTCTGTGCTTGGTGGAGATGTCACCTGTAAAACCAGGCAAGGGATGGCTGGTTTTGGTGTTCTGGCAGAGGTGAGGAGACACTGCACAAATCCAAGTCCACTGACCCAACAGCTGAGGTATCATTGCAACAAGCAGAAGCAGACAGGAAAAAGAGAATCAGCCCACGCTACATATGCCATCGAAGGGTCATTTCAAATAAACCATTTCTGTTCACCCTCCTCTTGGGTACCTGTACATGAGCTAGAGGACTCAGACTAACTCCTTAAGGCACATTCAACATGAATAAGGAAAACACTTCTTTGCCACACTGCACATGTGTACATTGTATGACTTTCCCCATACCCCTGAAGTCCTTACCTCAGCTCCCACACTCAGGCAGTCCTCAGTTTTCAACTTCCCAAAGAAAGGAATGACCACAGAAATGGGGCAATGGATCTGTTTATGCCAATCTGCCATATGAGGCAGTAACATCAATGTCCTTTAATTCCCACTCCAGGAAAAAACAGGCAGGAAGAATTTGTTGTGCTGATTGAAGTATCAGAGTGTTTTGTTTTTTGGTTTTCTTTTTTTATTTCTTGCCTCGTAGCTTCGCGTTTCTGTGCTTACTGATGCAGGCTCTTCTCTGACCAGAGAGACTTTGCCATAGAGGGCAACAACATTCACCCACCAGAAGGGGGCTAGTGCTTAGCGAACGCTTGATGGTGAAGAGCAAACTTCACCACTGATGCAGGCGCTCACAAGCAATGGCCAACCAATCTGGAAAGCGCACGCAGTCCGTCATTAGGCATTTCCACAGTCAGCTGAGATGCATGAACAATTCATATAAGGCAATACCAAAAACAAAGTTAATTACTTTAGGCTTATTGTAAGAGAGATCTTTTTCTATAGGCAACTTTGCAAGGTCACTTTTCTTGCTTTACTCTTTTTTTTTTTTAAACAAATTACACTGAACTGATTCCAAAGCTTATCTAATTTTACCTCTGGGCAGGAAAGGGTTAAGACCTCAAAAAAAACAGAGAGATGAGTAGAAAGCCAAGCTGGTAGGGCAGTATTTAAAAAAAGGAAAGGGGAAAAAAAAAAAAAAAGTGTTTTCTTACAGTCATAACATAACCACAACCCCAGTGTTTAAGGTCACTTCCTCTCTTCATAGCGCTGGGAGCAATGCTGTCAATCAGCTCTGCGTGCTGGTAGTCTCAACTCACTCCGAGTACAGAAAGTGGCACAGCAGAAGAGTAACATTTACCCGCTGGGAAAGGGGGGTGGAGGACGCAGCTTTCAATTGATTCCAAAGGTCCTTTGGGAAAGATGGGGCCTCTGGTTTAGTGGCAGCTCTCAGAGTATCAGGCCGATACCTATTGACTTTAATGCCATTTTCCAGTATGGAAATCTGTTCACCAGACCCTCGCCAGAGAAGCCCAGCCAGCACCAACCCCACTTGCAGAGCTCTCACTCCGCCCGTAATTAAACACACTGGCAGGGCTGAACCTCCCCAGCACACGGCAGTGGCCCGGCTCAGCTGCCGCAATGTTTTCAGCTCCGCCAAGAAAAGAGGGCCTTGTGCTCCAGGCTATTTGTTCTGTATTTACTAAAACGTTCATCTAGTGGAGGGGAAAAAACCCACCATTGTGTTTCTTTTGAGAGGAGAGTCTGCCTTGTACAGACACATGAATTGTTGTTAGACCAGATGAGGCAGTGCCGCTGTGAAACCCTGACCCCTCGGACATGAAAGGCAAACCTGACCTGGCTAACCCCAGGTCAGAATCCTCACCCTCCTGTTCGGTTCGCCACATTTCTTTGGGCAAGTCCCTCGGGTTTCTAGGCTGGTATTCTTACATGTAAAAGGAGGTATTTACTTCATTTTAGAGATCGATTAATTGCATGACACGCTAGGATCTTTAAGGATAAGATACCATTATTCTTCCCTTAAAAAGTCATCCTTGGACAATGGCATTGATCTGCAGCTGTCCAGTTGCCGCTATCTATATTATGCTGTGAGCGTACATAATGCTGGGATTGCATGTCACGGTTGCATGCAATCACAACACCAATAAACTGATAAAATTATGATGAGGTCTTGGGCAGACTCAGGAAAGATCTGGGAGGTGAAAAGGCTTAGGTTCATTGATCAATGCTTAAGTAGCATTTTTACAGTGAAGCCAGTGGAGCTATACAGAATCACCCCATTCTAGACCTCCGGTCAGGCATCAAGCGATGCAAATACATGCTTGGTGTAACATTCAATACCACATAAGGAATCTGGGAATCTTTTTCTCACTGATCCCAGTACTATAGGCACTTAACTCATTCATCTGCTTTGTGAAGCTGCAGGAAGGCAGTCTGTAACCAAACATACTGGTAAAGTTGCTCCACAATTTCTATCCAAGCCCTAATCCAGTCTAATGAAGATCTATGGAATTACACAAAATTTCCCTCTTTATCACAAAGTAGATCTGTATCTCAGAAAAGGTCTCCATGAAGTTCACAGGTTGATATCTTGTCTTCCAGACTTAGCAATGCTTATTAGAGTGATGCAAGCACCTAACAGCACATTTTCTTCTATATACCTCAGTGAATTATTACAAAGTGGAAAAACATTAGATTATATATCAAAATCATAAAGATACAATCAATACCATACCCATGTTTGGTCATGTTTAAACCTCAAAGTATTACAGGACTATGAACATGCACGCACACAGACACTTGCACACAAATCTTTCCGATGTTTTGACTATGGTCATGATAAATTCGGTTTGCAACTCTGCAGGGACTCTTCCTAGGTCAGTACGAACCACTGACTGTTCCACACAGTCTTCATACTTGGATAGAAATGTTTATGGAGACACAGGCTCTAGTTTGACTTTTTAGCTGAAGAGGATGAAAGAATTGATGTGACTGCAAAGGATATGCTGCACTTGAGATATATACACACACACTTCCTTGTATATTTATACCTCTGGTCTCAGAGATGCAAAGCAGACAGTGTTTTGCAAGCCAGTTTCCACTAATGTACTGAGTTCTAGGATTGCCTGTACCGAGCGCAGAGAGGGAGGGCAGCAAGGCACCCGGCATCATCCTGGTGGTCCATGGGTGACCTGCGGTCAGAGCCAGCTTTTCCGTTCCCTCCTCTGCCACCGACTCTGAGAGAGAAATGGGATTTTGTACTCCCAATTTCTCTCACTAACACGCCACAGTGATCTCTCAGCACTGAACCAGCCTGTTTTCTGAGACCAAACAACAAAACTTCAACCCGTACCTCCAGCCAAGGGGACAGATAATTTTCGTTTCTCTTTGGTTTCCCCTTTTTACAACACGGAAGGGGAAAAAAAAGGTTGGGAAGCTGGTGAGTACAACAGCAAGAGCAGGGAACCAGCAGCAAGGGGTGGGCTGACGACGCTGCTCCGCCGCCAAGCGCTGCCCTTCCTACAAGATTTCACACGATCTCCAGGAGCACAACCCTAACAGCACATCCAAAGCACTGATAACCACCATCGGGGCCATACCCAAAATGTAAAAGCAGTTTTCTCCACCCACAACCTAGAAACCTTATCACTGAGAACCGCAACACTGTACGCAATTACTGCCAGTCCCTGACAAGAAGAGGGGATGCTTCCTCTGAGTGCAAGGCATACGTAACACCTCCAACGTACCATATGGATGCGCCTCTCTTCAAATTTGCTAGCTTGACCCCTTTCCATTTCAGCATCCCAGTCCCCATTTCCTTACTGCTGCAGAACACAGTTTATTTCAGAAGGGGCACCCACGTACACAGAAGCAGAGATCTTTTCTGAACACACCAGATGATGAACTTCAGTGACATCAGAGTTAGGAAATCCAAACCAGGTCATAACAAATTGAGGCAGAATGGCAACCAGCACAAAATAGTCTCTGAGAAGCAGCTGATTTTCTCTGTCCAGGCAATGCTGTTAATGTATTCTAACACCGTTTCAGCTTTAACTCTCCTGGATTGACAACAGAATTTAATTTCACTTCCAAATCTCTCTCTTTCAACTTGTCATAAGATTTTTTTAATCCAACAAGAAGCACTTCCTTGGCAGAGTTGCAATTGTTATATTCCCAGCTTTTCTGATTTAGGGATTTTATTTTTTTTTAGCCATGAATTGACTTCTCTGTACTAGCATTCACAGAAAAAAAAATCAGCTATTGCTCGCCATGCAAGCTGCCAAGTTCCTGGGACCAGATGGAACAGATCCTAGGTTTTTAAAGGAGATCATTGACAATCAGAGAGAATACACTACACACAAGCTAAGTTTCAAGAAGGCTGGACAAAGATTGATCGCAACACTGAAAAATTACAGAAGACTAAACAAGGAAATAGAAACACTATCTATTCATCTCTAACATCTGTATCATGTAGAACACTGGAAGCTACAAATACTGCTTGAGTAAAGCTACAGAATAATGCAACCCACATGCACACCCCCGCTTTGCTCCCCAAGAACAGGGATGCACTGCCCTCTTCCGACACGGGGGTCAACCCTACCCACGTGTGCGAGCTCAAGCTGGTTATAATTCATTTGCAAAAGTGCAGGGCAAAATGGAAAAATCAGATATAGGGGTGAGCAAAAGGAGACATTTTAAAACATTGCTGAGACCTACAGATTAGATATTTGCCTTGAAGCATAACTTTAACAAGGTACGTTATAGCTGCCATCAAAGTCATGCAATGATGCCAACTGAAAAGGGTGCAAAAAAAGACCAGCTACAGAGCTTTTAGGCTATTTCTATCATTATCACTGAGTGATAGGTAGCAGTTGTACACAGGCAGATCTTAATTCACCTCCTTTAAATTCCTCTGTCTTTCACAGTTTATATTTGGATGTTCAAGAGAGGAACGATTTGGTTACTGAACCTGAGTTTACGATACAGTCAGTGAAATTCTACCCCATCTTTTAAGCAGATTAGGATCTACATACAGACCTTTGAACTGTGTTAGCTTTCACAGCTCTTTCCCAAAGGAATAAAATTACTCCATTTAATTAGACTCAAACTGTCCTCATCTGCCCCAGAATTCATTTGGGATTCAGAATTTAGGCTTAAAGGTTTGTACTCATTTTTCACTGGGGTGCTAAAGAGCTCTGTAATGCAACAATTCACCCATCTTGAAACTTTTCTGGGGACCCTGCAACAGAAATGCTGCTTGCCTCCCCTTGATACTGTATCTTGTCTAATAATAGCTTCAAAGAAATGCATTGTAATTCTCCCCAAAATACCGCACAGATAGTAATCCGGATAACATGCGTGCATTCACCCCCATTTTATGGGTGGAGAAAATGAAGCACATAGAAGAGGGGAAATGAAATGATCTTCCCAGTCCCAGAAAACTTTCAGCAGAAAATTAGGAATCCAGCTATTAATACTAAGACGTAATCACTATACGATACGCCTTTGTTTTAAGGTAACAATCACAGTCAAATCCATAGCTGTTAAGCTTAGTAGGCGTTGAAGAACACCAGTTTTATATAATACTCATTGCATAAAATAGAGTAAGTTGCCCCAGCACCATCAACAGAGGACGTCTGTATTGGGCCAGATCAAAGGTTCAACTTGTGCACCATCCTCTTTCCAATGGTGGCCATAAATGGATGTCCAAAGGAAGAGAACAAAAATAGACTAAGTATATATAATACTTCTGTCTCTATTTATATATGTAGATGTTTCCCCCTTGCTTCCACCTCCAATCGTTTCCAGCTCGCTGAGCTCCTGATGTAGTTTCTGCCTGCTCAGTAGCAATCAGTTGATTTCTTTCCCATTAGTTTGTCCACTCTCCCAGAAGCGATGTAAGCTATTAGCATCCACGATTTCCTTTGACAACCAGTTGCACTGGTCAACACCGTCAGAGAACCACCTACTTCTGATCTCCTTCAACCTGGCTCTTATCAACTTCCTTTGACATCCCCAAGTTCTTGTGTTGGAAGGCAATGAACAATCCCCATCCTCTCTATGCCCCACTTGATTTCACAGACCTCTGTCACATCTTCTTTACCTATTTACCCAGCTGAAGAGTTCTAGTTCGTTTAGTTCTTCCTCACACAGAGGTCATTCAACACCTCTGAACAGCGTTGTGGCTCTTCTCTGAGCATTTACAGTGTCTGCAAGTCTTTGGAGAGGGGAGGACAAGAGCTGCACAATGTGTCCATGACGTAGGTAAACCAGGGATTTCTGTTCCATCATAGCAATGTTCCCTGTTCCATGCTTAGTACATTTCCTAATACTTTTGTTGGTTAGTCCTTTTTACTACTACTGAGCTCCGTCCTGATGTTTTGATGGAAATATCCACTATAACCCCAAGATCTCATTCTTGCATAGAAACAGAACCTCCCTGATTTCACTCTTGCATGGAAATCAGCTCAGAGTCCATCACTTCATATAGGGTGTTAGGATGGTTTCAGGGGGGAGTCAAGACAGACCTTAAAAGCAGCATAAGATATATGTGCTTTGTCACAGGCTTGCCACTATGGTGAACATAGACACATGTACATCCACTCTGAATCCCTTCCCTGACCCATGCTCTATTCATGCAGCTACCCCACACCACGATAAAACATCATTTTAACATACCCAATGCTGTTTCATACAACAAAATGCTTCAAATTTGCTAAAAGCACACATAAATATTTGATAGAGCAGGCAATGCTGCTCTCATATCCAATTGCAAACAAGATTGTTTTTTCTCCCAAACAAACCCAATAATTTCATTATCTGATCTGGTCTGTTCTTATTCTTCTGCTTTACAATTTTCAAATATTTGCAGTTGTAAGTCTTTCAAAGCTTTAATTTGCTTAAAATGTTTCAGAAGCACCTTGTTAATCTTTTATCAGTTTTATTACAAACTGTAAACAAAACCCAGTCCTTAAATAATTAAAGGGCAGAACCAGCCCTCAGGCAAATGAAATCCGGGCAGGGGGCGGGGGGGTGGTGGTCGGAGTAAGACCATAGATTATTTCTTTTTCTTCCCATCTACAGAATTGGTGAATCTAGCTTCAAAACAGAAAATAATTCTAGATGAACAGATTGCGCGTGATATCCCCCCAGCCAGCCTCTCTCATCTACTGTGGCTTGAATATTAATCTATCAAGTACCTACATGTTACTGGTTACAGTGTTAAACATACCACAGGCTTACAAGTCAAAAGCTGTCCCCCAAACAGCCGCTCAAAAGAATTCCTCTGCATTTGTGTGTGCCCAGCTATGCTTGAGTCTGCTTCTGTACCCGTCCCAAAACAGTCCCTCCCAGACAGCAGGAGGTCTTACCACGGTTCATCGCCTAAGAGATGGTAGCTGGCGCACACTCTTCTGTCCTCCGGTGGCACTGACTCACCTTAGGTTAGACCTCACTGGGCACAGCGCATTCCCAAGACTCAGAGAGCTCTTGCCCACAGGACTCCAACCTGAAGCACGCTCCTGGGCCTGCCAGCTCTTGGCACAGCAGTGAAAGCACTCCCTCTTTGGGCAAAGCCCCCAGAAACCATGAAGAACATAACTTTTTCAGATGTCTTCAATGCTGACGGTGCTGCTACAACTATTAGCAGTTTCACTGAGCAGAGGTCAGCGAGATCCAGCCCAGCAGTGTGTGGGCAGATGCCAAAAGGGAGCTGCAGTCTTGTTACAGAAGTGGCTTGGGAAGCAGAAATTCAGAACAGGGATGCTGAAATTGAGGCAAAAGACTGCTGGTAGGGTCACCGACATCATGCCTCTTTGACTGGCAGCATCTCCAAGTCTGCCCCTCTATATCTACAGGCACACTTGGCCTCTAATTTGGAAAAAGAAAATATTTTGTCCCTGACTTCCTGAAGGGTGGCTGGCCAGTGGGGAGACCTGCAGGTAAGGGCAGTACCTTGGTTTCAAAGGAATGCCCCCAGGCAAGGTCCTCGTGTAGAAGACACACAAACAGTGATGACACCGCTGAGTCTGGTCACCCATATAAAAGATACTGCTACATCCACGGCCCCCATGTTTGCTACAAAACTTACCTCTAATTATTCAGATTGAAAAGTGGTATTTAATGTATTATAACTGCTCTTATAACCTTGTCTATCATCTACCAACTCTTCAATCCAGCTGTGCTGAAGAACAGTGTTCACTGATACCAACCACTGTACAGTCATTTTAGAAATTTTGATACAAAGTTTCCAGCTTTGTATATGTATTTAAAATTGTATTTCCTTCTTGTTATAAAAGAGACCACTTCTAATGAATCTCTCCAAAACATTGCAATCTGAAGAAAACTTAAGGAACTATGAAAGCAAGCCTGTGCAAATTCTAATTACCTTTTGAAGGCTACACTGCCATGCACACAAAAATGAATTTAAATGCATTACACACCTAAAAATGTGTAATGGATGCATTGCTAGCCTATTACATGCAGTTCATTGTGCAAAGATTTTTGGTTGTATGTTTTGTGCAGTGGGCTGTAAAAGTTGCTTAACAGAAGAAAATAACACTTGATTAAAAATTTACATCAGAAGAAAGTAACAGGGCTTTTTTTTCTTGCTATTTTACCTGCCATTGCCTATTTCCATTACTATGCAATTCTTCTTAGTCTCATAAATACATGCAAAAAACTAGGACTAAAGATGGAAAAGTTTCAGGTCTAAACCCCCAACCATATTAAAGACAAAGTTCTCCAGAAGCTGGCTCCAGTTGCAGAAGAACCCCACATATTCCCACTTAGAGGTGGGAGGATCCTGAAGGACAGAGAGATGCTTAAACAGTTCTGCTCCAGTGACTCCCTTTGTGAGAAATACCAAGGGGAAAACGGATGGCACTCGGACTTCCTAATGACTCGGCCATGCTGGCCTCCTGCGGGTCCCACGGGGCTCCTGGCACCTGCCCAGGCAGAAGCAGCCCTTGAGTTGTCCTCATATGCAGGATGCAACAACTGCCCCGGGTTCAAGGAAGAAAAAGTCCTTTAAATCTCTACCATATTCCCAGCAAAGCCACACAAGCCTATTGAACCTTCTGATTCTTCACTTCAAAATGTTACGGGCTAGTGATAACTACTTACAGCGAAAAGCAAACTGCAAATGTTCAGTTTGCAGAACTGAAAGAAATCAGAAAGATTTAAAACCCTGATGAAAATGTCCTTATCTAAAAACAAGCAAGAGCTCTCCCACAAACTGGTCCAGCTACCAAGAATTACCAGAACTGGAAAAAGATATGTTCAAATCAAAATAAATAAGTAAACATTACTTAGCCCAACAATCTTCAGCATTCTTCTCCAAATGCTTAGAAGTATGAGGTGACTTTGTGACCAGAAGGACCAGGTGGGGAATATAACACACACAACGATTAAGCAGCCTGCACCCATTTGCCAATTCCGTGACCCATCCACCACTAATTTAACAGTGCAGAAATAAAGAGAGAGCGCCAGAGCAGAACAGGGATCTGCACATAGCTCACGTTGCAGGTTATTCCTCGCAGGAGGTTTGGCTGAACTTCACTCAGTTCTGCAGACCCAGGGAGCAGAAGAAAACCAAGTGGCAGTTTCTGACCTGAGCACACGTGCGGCTCACGGGGCCGAACAGTGCTGCCCTGAGGAGCCAACCTCCCATCCCTCCGGGGCTGGCGACTGCACAGCAATGGCATCTCTTCCTCCGGGTTTTGGCCCTGACTACTTTTCACTGGGCACACAAGGCCATGGAGACACGAGCCTATGCTTACTGCTGGTGTGCCAGCCAAACCCAGCTTTCGAGGCCAAAATAAGAGAAAAGTGTTGCTCAGATCCACTTGCCAGCCTCAAGCAAAGCACAGCAGCAGTGCGGGCTGCATCCACTGTCAGCAAGCACCTATCGTTCTTTGACACCTTTGTGTTCACAGAAGTGCCAAAGAAAATCATAATGTGATAAGCAAAAGCCAAAATACAAAGCAAGCTGATTCTATGTGACAGGGCTATAATGGCAAACACAGGGTCATGCAGCAAACCAGGCAGGGGTAAGCAGCTGAGACAAAGTCAGGACAGGCTCCTGAGGCACCAGGGAATATTTGCAACACAGGTAAAGTAAATTAGTACCTCTATTTTCCTGAGTTTGTTGCATAGACCCAATACCCGTTTGCAAGCACGTAAAATGACAAAACTCATTTCCCTAAAACGCTGGCAGTCACAGTTGCAACACAATTTAAAAAAATGCAAACATTTAATATTCATAGGCAGGAAAGGAAAAATTTCAGCAGCTAAAAGTGATAAAACTACTGAACCAGGTGTCTTTGTGGAGTGATCCGGAAAGATACAACCCTTTGCTCATGCTCTCTGTCAGTTTAAGGAATAACATCTGATTTCACACCTGCAGAAATCCACCTACAAAGCAATGAGGAAAAGAAGTAGAAAAAGTAAATAAATAAAATAAGCACAATTAGCACCAGAAAACACTTTTGGAGAAAAAGCAGATGGGTTCCCACCTCCCAGGCACTAGCAAGGGTGGTTTGAGTGCTGAGAGGACCGGCCTCCCTGGAATAGGGAGTCGCTCTAGGAGCGGGCTGGTTAGCTCCCTGCCCTTCCTCTGACGCCTCTGGGCATGGGTCTGACCCAAAAAGTCACTGACTGAAGCAGTTATCCCTGACTCAGTCAAGCCCTGGGTACAGAGAGTTCATCATTCCAGTGAAAATTAATGTTTCAAGTGAGCTCAGGTCACCAGACAGAGTTATCATTTTAGCTACCCGGCTTTTTTGAGCACCTGTATTATATCAATATTGTGCACATTTCAGTATCTGGTCTAAAAAAACCCACAGACTTCCAAAAATGTGTTCCCTACCCCAGCAAGGGGAGGAAATGGAACCGAGATGAAAAACCTTTTTGCAGGGAATGGGAGTGAGGAGAGGTTGTGCCATGCAGGAGGTAAATAATCAGATCTTTGCCAAATTACTGTTATAAAAGACAAGATAAACAACGAGCAAAGTCAGAGAAGAAAGAAAAAACCCCAAAACACTAAATTCTCTAAAAATACAGCCAACGTATGAATCTCCAGCTGCAGAGCAGCCCTTTCAAGATGCAACTCTCGGTGCTTGTCGATGAAGATGCTTCCTGCCTCGATCCCCCAGAAGAGCAACACAATCTAATGAAAGTCACATTTGATATGCTATGTGCTGCTCAATACCAAGTGGCTGAATTACTGGGTGCAGACCTCATCATACTCTTAAAAAATAATCTGGAATCAGGGCTTTGATTTAGATTGGCTTTATCCTTTACTTTCAAAGTACAACTGGTAATAATGTAGTCTGCGAGTTTAAGATTTGAAACAGGGGTTCCATTTACCTCTTTGTACTTACTCGAGGAAAATGACTGTAATTGAAATCCTTCTGCTGGAAATAAAGCCCTTCGAACATTCAAAGTGGTTGCTTGTCCTTAAGGCTTTTTATTTTAGCTGCCAAAACTGTAAACTGCCTTTCAGAGTAGTCAGAGTCCTACATCAGAGGAAGAAATGAATGTACCCTGTATCTAGGTACTGGGTGTTTTAATCTAATTTTCCAGGTAGGAATACAGCACTTCCCTCCCTTGGGCACTCCTGGGAACAGGAAAATTAAGCTTCGCTCCAGTTAAGCAATATCTATCACTGAACCTCAAACAAGGAACAGGGCTTTTCAAGGACAAAGCAAAACCTTTCAAGTCCTCCAACATCATCCATAAGCTGCTTCAGATACCAGCAGCAACACGTGAAGCCAGACTGCCCACTCATACTGCCTCTCTCCACGTATCTCCCACACTTTCTAGAATTTCATAGATTTCCAAGAGCTTGCCTTCCTCCTCCCCTCAGATCAAACTGATTTCCTAGTGTCAGCACTATTATTCATATGAAGCTGCTGAATTTTAATTACAGTGTAAATGCACTCAGACTGAATACGGGTATTATGTAAAAATGGCTCTTGTCCAAATGACCTTATATTAAATCTTTGAATAGGTAAACATAAAAACTTTGGGTTTTTTCCAGTAGGCTCCCTTGAAGTTTATATAATAGAATGTTTGCAATTAACTTGATAATAGACTCAAGATGAAGTTGTGCAGATTTCTACATTAGTTTTAGTATCAGATTATTTTAATCACTATTAAAAATACACTGCTGTGAAATGGTTTTATGGCACTTGTCTAATACAACATAAAATAACCGTTTGGATGACTCGAGCAAACTAACATGCCAAAGTACATCAGTTTATCCAACATCTCTCTCTTCTGTTTCCAGTTCCAAAGTGTCTTTAGGATAAAAGGTGAACATCCAAAGACAGTTTTAGACCATTTCTCAGGCTTTCTGTTGCAGCCACAAATGCATGGCCACTGATTTTTTCTCCTGCCGGTGCAAAACAGCCACTGCACACTCAGGCGGACGACACAAGTTGACTGGCTAAGATATTTCAAGGTGCCAGGTGGACATAATGAGTTTTGAAGCTTGCAGAAGAACTGTGAGGGTTGAATTTCCTTGAAGCTCAGGCAAGTTACATCACCAAACCTCGGTTTGGGTCTATCTGCAGAGGCTGCAGATAACCCGGATGGGATGAGCAACGTTCAAACACAGTCAACAGAACAGTTTATAGCAGTAAAGCGCAGTGATGCCAAGAGAATAAAACAGATTGACAATCTGTATGTGAAGGCATATTTTACAATATATAAGCTTTCTGCAGAGTTAGCTGTGACATGTATATAAATATATATGCTTTATCACAGAAGGGTCTTCATACAGTAAAATCTTCCAAAGCAAATCAAAGGAAAAAAAAATAAATGTGATGGCCAGAGGCAAGGATGTCAACTTCAGCGAAGCCAGCCAGCTAATAAAAATGTCAATGAACTTCTTTACAACAGAATTAAGAGGGAGTGGTGCAATGTCAGTATTGTGGCACACACAGGAAAAGCAGTTCTAGAGCTGATTTAACTAAGAAATTGCACTGACATGAGGGCAGAGACCCAACCTTTCCCTAACCTAACATGACCTCCCTTAAACAGAGATTATATAACACTTCCAAATGAGGAGAGCAAACTGAAATTAATTTAGTTTTCACAGGCTGCTGCCAGAAAAGACATCACTGTCCTTTCTACTCACCCTCAACCAGGTATTTTCAGGTACATCCTTTATGGCTGCAGACTTGGGGTAAACGGGGGCACACACTGATCTGGCTGAAAAGGAAGACAGCCCAAAAAAAGGAAAAAAAAAACCCTTCAGTTCCAGTTGGATCAGCTCCCGGACGCATGTCACCACGTGGCTGCACAAGCACTACAGTTGACAACATGTCGCTGGGAGTGGGAACACTCATTCCTGCAGCAGCCCACACTTATGTCAACTGGAAATGAGAAACTGCACCTCTGAGTGAGGTTTTAAATCCGTTTAGACAAAATGCTGTAAAAAGCTGGTTTGAGAATTTCAAAGGTACTTCAGCTTAGCTAGCATAAAACCAATTTCTAAAACCCTGACAACATGGAAGAGTTGCAAAAGAATTTGACCTAATTGTTTAAACTGACATGGTTATGCTAACACAGAAGCACTTGTTCCTTGGAGCATGTACCCACAGTGTCCAGGTAGAGAACTGCACCAGTTTAATAAATTCAGCGTCAATTCACACCTAAGTCACGCTAGCACAATTTCTACACGCAGCCAAGACTCGAAGCTAACGCAGAATAAGCCAAGCATCAACCGCAGCAAGAACCTTGACACAAAAGCCTGTGTTTAGGAAGGGAGTACATCTCTGCCTCGCAGCCAAGACCTAAATTTCTCAAGTACCTTCCATTAGGAAACCCCCACTTCCATGCAAAGGACTAATGGTCTCTTATCACACATGAAATTCAATAAAAGACCAGGCATACGCTTCAGTTTTTGTCTTCCTACACGTGTGAATTATGGTTTTGGGTTTGGTGGGTTTCCCCCCCCCCCAACAGATTAACAGACTTGGCAACTTCCCTGGTGAACCAGAAGAAAATCTTGTAAGGCACAAGTAACTCTAAGAAGAATACAGATTAAATGGGTTTCCTGGATTCATCCGTGTTCAAATTTCCTAGGTTGTAGATCTCAGAAGTATCTGTCTCTGACAAAACTGGTATGGCAGGTTATGTAACACACACATACAAAATCACCAGGTGACAGAAAAGCAGGAACATTATCCGCTCTGTTCAGTGACCTGAGGGCTTGCTGGTTGAACTGCAAGGAGTATTAAAAAAAAAAAAAAAAAAAAA